>SNQJ01S0286727.1:0-10942 GCA_010110895.2 Picea sitchensis
ATGTTCCAAAGATTAATTTCCCATACTTTTTATGGATGAGTTTAAGTAAGATGGCTAAAAGGGTTAAATCTGCTTCCAATAAGCTAGACAAAAGTTTCTATCATCACAGTTTAATGAAATCATTGGTTGTGTATGAATTAAAGAAACAAGAAAGTAGCTAGAAATAGTTCATTACTCGAGACTTTACCTTAGAAGAGACTACTACAAGCCATACTGAACGTACCCCTAAATCTGTAGCAAAAGTAAGAAAAGGGAAGGGCAATAAAGAGTCTAAGGAAAATCTAGGAAGTAGTGAAAACGAGAAGAAGCAACCAAGTAGTGAGACCGAAGATGTTGGTGATAGCATCTCAAAATATATTAACAAGACAAAACAAAAAAGGAAATAAAAGTGGTAGAAACTCTTGAGTCAAGAGTCAAAACACGAAGGAATAGTAAGACTCCTAAGGAGTCTAGTACCAAACCATCTACCCGGAGTAAGACCAAAATTAAAAAGGAAAAATAGAGTCTTGATTCGTCAACAAAAACAAAGAGAAGGCAGTTATTTGATGATAAGACTGAAACCCCTGTCACCCAAACCATAGGAGCACCAGAAGAAAAAACTGCTATTAATCCATAGTCGTACAAGACCACTAGAAGCATGGTTAAATGGGAGAAAAGTCCTTGCCTTCCATTTTTGCAAGAGGAATTGATCAACATTTTGACTTCACCAGAGCCATAAGATGAGTCTATTCATAAAACTAATGAAACATAGGAACTTATTACAAATACCTTGAAAGAATTGGTGGTTGAATGCAAAGATACGAAGAAGGATAGGAAGAAAGACGAGCCCCTTGGTACTCTGACTTAACCTCAGATAATAGTCAAGATAAAGAGACTTCAGAAACATAATGAAAAACTGAGAAACGATGTTATGAAATATGAAGTCCTTGATTCACATATCAAGGATGAGAATGGACAACTCAAGGCTCAAAACCAGAAGTTGCGGGACAAGAGGGAAAATATTTCGATCAAACTCAAAAAGGCTCTTTTCTTGGGTAGAAAGTCAGAAGAAGAGGCTACAAGGAATATGTTACATAGAAAAATACCCAAAAGAGAGATTGATGAGATGAAGAAGGATGGAACTTCAGGGAATGTTTAATCGAGTGAGGAGTACCATCAATTTTGAAATTTTGAAGATCGTTGTTGCATGAGGACATGCAATGGATAAGGCATGGGGGAAATGTTGGGTCTTCTTTTTGACATCCATAGTCACCTTAATGTTGCACCTTATATCAATTATGTTTCCTTAAAAACATGAGTAATCCACTCATTTTTCTTAATGATACACTCATTTAACTATTTCTTGGTGTACAAGAGGTAATAACCATTTATCTTATCATTTTCATGGTTTATTGATAGTTAGAATAGTTATCTATGTGATTTATTCCATTTAATAGCCTTGTTGTGGAAATTGTATTAATATGGGGTTCTAAGACAGCACTGGATGTCATCCAGTACCCGCACTGGAGGTCATCCAATACCTACACTAGAAGTCATCCAGTACCTGCACCAGAACATTCCAGAAACCATATGGTACCTGCATCAGAAGCCATTCGGTACCTATACCTGAAAATTTGAACGTGATCAGCTGAATGGATATTTTTATGAGTTCGATTCAGTTGGTGAATGAGATCATCTATTCTAAGTCTATACGATATTCCTTCATCCTCATGCACTTTGTGTCATGAGTGTTACGAGGAAAATATCTCTATGGATAGGGGTAAACCACAATAGATGGAAATGACTACAAAAATCAACTCTAATATCATATATGCTATATAAACAAATATGATAACAAGACAATATAAAGAGCCTACCTCGTCCAAACCTTCAATGAAGTCCATCGTTGAGCACTCAACTCAAAGCAATACACCTGCAACTTGTCCTCAACAACCAAGAAATGCAAGCATATGGTGATAATATAAAATGTTAGCACATTCAATAGCATAATCCATCAACATTCATAACAAATATGCCCTTGGAATAACAATTCAAATATTTGCAAGATATCAATTGGACGAGAAAATATTATTTCTATTAAAATGTAATCAACGGAAGTGAATGAATTACAAACTTTCGTGTCGGCACAGTTCGGAACCGAGAAACTAAGTCCCTTACAGTTGGGCCTCCACCACTTCAATCCTCCACCAAAGGAAAGCTCATATAGGAGAGACAATGATGTTCTCAATCATTTAGGGAAGATCTTGGAGGCTGAACAATGTGTTCAGACTTAAAAGGATAAAGGGATGCAGACTCAATATGAAGTGAATAATTTCTCCAGAGTAACTTTTATCTCAAAGTTGAATTCTTCTCCTCTTTTCCATAGCTCAGATTTGGCCCATTTATAGCCTTCAAGTGGAACTGAAGGGCCAATTCAGAATGTTTCCAATATATGGAAGGTCAAGGATCATGGATCTTGTGACGTGACATGGAAAACCGACACCATTTTTTAATTTTTGGCACAAAACCTGATGTGTGTGGTTTGTAGTGGTGCAACATGTGTATATGCATGCTACATAATAGTTAGGGTGCGTATATGTGGAAAAATAATGTTTTTAGCTCTAGGATTTGTAAAAATGGACTTCAAGTCTGCATAGGGAAATGGAACAAGGCCTTCTGAGAAAATTTGCATAGGGTGAGGAAATTCTTGCTATAATAGATGCCCCCTAATGTGTGAGGTCAGAGGAGTATATATGATGGATGAAATACATTATAATACCTAAAATACATTATAATACCTAGAAGTGGAGTAATGGGGACCCAACTGGAAGAACTAGTTGCTCTTGAGAATATTACAATATGTACTAAATTTGTGCACATGGCTGCCAATTTGAATTACACTGTATATCCATGTGAAAATATACCAAACATTTGTTCATGGCCATGAGTAGGAAATACAAAGTTGGTTACATGCCAAAGGTTGTCATAGTCACGAACAAGGCCCAGTAAAACAAGTCTCAAAATAAATTTGAAGATATTTGTATACAATGGAGTACAATCTGATCTCCCATGGTCACTGAAGTCATATAGGTACTGGTCTAATGAAAGATAATAATAGATCAGGAAAGTTGTGACTATGAACTAATGTATTCAAGTCTTCTACATGATCCTCCAAAGGTGCAAGTCTACATCATGTGAATAAAGGAGTTGAGGTCGAACACAATGAGACTTCGTTTGATTACCGGTCATTAGGGTATATTGTTAAGAAACATGAGACAACCTACCGATGATGAAAGTAGGTATCAAGGCATCGAGTACATTCTTACAAGTGTGAATAGAGGTTTCGAGGTTGAACACTTGAAGAATTCATCGATCATGAGACATTGATGTATTCCCAACTATCGATGGCGAGAGAACCTGCCACTAATTATTGCAAGCCTCTAGGTACTCATCAGACTCTATGTCTCGTCTCCATAATATATGAGTTGAAGTTGATGGAAGGAGACTTGTTGAAAGGAGAGCATTGAGGCATCTCTCATCATTAAACATGATTTACAAAGAAGTATCTTGATGATTTGGAGGAAATCGAATGAAGAACATGTTCACGAACAAACGACCCTGTGCATCTTTCCTGTGTACCATATGCAAGCAATATACAAAAAAGACCCTCTAAATAGCATTAAATAAGGAAAAATGTTAACAAATGTGAGGAAACCACCAATAAGGCTAATGGCATCCAAGACACTGCACAAATCCCAATGTGTGAATAGATTTCTTTCCGTCGAACACAAGGGAAACCACCTAGTCAACGACCAATGATGAAATGTCGATTGTTGGGTTCAAGGTTACCTACCAATGAGGAAAGTAGGGCCAGGGTGTGCAATAGGACTACAACTTCATGTAATTATGAGACATACTGAGGGTATGGCCGACATGCAAAGTAAACAGTTCTGAGGAATGGCTGACACAGGTTGATAGACATCCTTTGAAAAAGAGCGTGAGACATACAAAAGACTCTGGTAGCATAGACTCAATGATGAAAATTTGAGATGTAGGAGGCATCAATCAAACTCTCCATAGGGAATGGAAGACTAACCAGTCGGAGGAGTAAACTCTTTGTAACGATCTCAGCTTCCTAAGGTCATGCTAAACCCAAAATTTTGATGACAAGTGGACTCAAAAAATGTGTGCTATGTTCAAAGGCGACACGACTGCTTCCAATATAAGATAATATTCCTTACCCGCCAGTCTTTTTTTGTTTTTTCATAGTCAAATGAATGTTATGATATAGAGGAGGAAACGAATGTCGCAAGTAAGCAATCTAGTTCCAGCAATGGAACATATCTATGCTTAATGCAAGGAGGTGCATGTGGGATATGGACACTCGAGGGAATGTGTCCTGTTGGGTATAGGGTGTTAAGCTACAACGGATATAAACAAGGCTATGTTTGGATGATGATGTAAATTGTTGAGGTGAAAGGATTATAACGCAATAGAGAGAACCGGCAATAGGCTCAATACTGCAAGCAAGAGAAGGAGATGCAATTACAACTTAACACCAAAAATATCCTTTTTCGTAATATTAGTCTACTTGGTTTGAAAAAGGGATAAAATTGCACCAAATAGATGTCCTTTAAAATCCAATTTACGAGTTTGAAAGAGACAATTTCACTCGACAATCATTTTGTTTTTTGAGAGAGACGGAAAAGAGATTAAATCAGACTCATTGGGAGTCCTCTAGGTATAGGTCAACATGTTTATGAGTAAGAAATGAGGTTCAACCATAAAGTCATGTATTAGCTATAAGGGACTCCCTGTCCTACGGAAAAACATCTTTGCAAGGGCACCGAATGAAGCAGCGGATCTAACTAGGGTACCCATGTTTGGTAAGTCTCTACCATTCGATAACGACACTTCTAGTTGTAGGTAGAAGGCTTTGTGTCACTATGAAATGGGTTTGTACCTAAGGCATATGGGTTGCAGTCATAGGATGATGCAAGTGTGCATGATGGATTGGATACCTATCCTATATGATGGATAATGAAAATACCTTTCCAAAGTTATGAACAGGCGACATGGCACTGAAAAATGCAAGAATACCCAGATAAAACTACAAAAACCAACTCCATCCACTGTCGTATTAGTCCATTGGGCCAAAATATTGTACAAAACTATGTAAATTGCGTAAACATTTGCTATAAATGGTAAAAAAAACCAATTTTACTATACCATTTGTACTTTTTTACCCAAATAGTGGATTTTGGACCAAACTGCCTTTGAATTTCAACTACTGATTGCAGGAGCTATGAGCGACGGAATCGACGACCGTCTGGACCAGGTAATTCATTTTGCTCTCCTCTTTCTTTTTAGTGGATTAAAATTTATAATTAGGCCTCCTTTTTTAAGTTATTTAGGGCGCAACTTCAAAACTAAGGTGTACGCGAGCTACAATTTATCGGGTCGCATATACGCATAATGTTTGAAAAAAAGACAGCATATTAGCAACTCTATACGCTATTGTGTATACTATAGCTTGCGGATATGTCTGTGGATAAGGTTTTTTACATGTTTCTAACTCAAAAAAGTGTTTGAATCTTGCAGGATGGTGCTAGAGCGGAGAGAAAGAGAGCATGAAAAGGTGGATGTTGCAGTGGAGAGAGATCCAGGGGCCCAAATGGCCTTAAAAAGATGTGGGATATACAAGTTTTTGGCTCTCAAAGGTATGAAGGATCAAGTGAGATTTCTTCAGCTACTTGTGAACTATTGGGATCCGGATAGTGAGACCTTCAACCTTGATGGACAACCATTAAGGATTGAAGTTACGAAAATCTACTTCTTGACGGGATTGTCATGTCAAGGTGAGGTGGTCAACCCAAAATCCCAGGGAGCTGGGAGTTGCATGAATATCGAGGATTACATAGCCACTCATTGCATTGCAGGGATGGAGAAGGTAGGGAACCAACTCCCAATCAGAGTGATCAACAATCTGAGTCTCAAGATTGTTTTCCTAGTTTTTACATGGATCATAGGGTTGACCTCTTTACACCAGGAATTGAGACAAATTATGTTCTATTTAGTGGATTTCTTGCAACCCACAGTGTACGACTAGTGCACTTCACTGTTGGTCAACATGAAGAGTCAGCTAATAGACTGAAAACTGGATAGAAAGAGGAACTTCGGGTATGCTTCTATCCTTTGTAGCTTTTTATTTGACCAGGTTCTAAGCTTGGGCCCTAGAGTTGATATCATTCCACGTGGACCTCTCGATCCAACCATGGCATGGTGGACCAAGGTGATGCGGTGGCAGGGGGGTGGTAGGGTGCCAACACCCTATAATGATGAATTTTTCTTCTGGTGGAGTCGGTAGGTTATAGCTTTGGATGAATACCCTTATGTATGGATTCACTTTAGAGGAGATCCGGACATGCCATTACTACCAAGTTCCACATACGGAGACACAGGTATGTCACAGTTTTTTAATATTTCATTTTTTTGTACTTTTGTATAAGAAGACAAAAATATTTATGGATGATGTTAAGTATTAACTAAACATGTAAGTGACGCAGACCTAGGTCCACGACAACTGGACGAACTTCCACGACATCATCGGAGGCACCAGGGAGATGAGGCAACGAGAGGGGACGCAGATAGAGTGCTTCAAAACGTGCAGGGAAACCTGTCTCATTTGACGCAGAGGATTCGCATGGTTCAGGTAGAGGATCTGTCAGAGGCTATATAGCGACAGGTGGTAGGTGTGTTGCGTGCTTGGGTACAACTCTTTCGGCGTATCGTAAACATCGTAGTCTTCTATCATGACACTCATCTGACGCCACAGGCGTAGATGTGATGACTATTGTATGATCAGTTGTATATGTATTTTTTAGGGTGTTAGCCCCATTTTTGTACTATAACATCATATTTTTTGAAATATATATAAAAACATGGATCTTAGGCTTTACTTATGTTATAATGTGTACATTGATGAAAATATTTTATTTTCTTTAGTTAATTAACAAATGCTAATATAAAAAAAATTAGCATATACATCAGATACATAATTAGAAATTCTAGGTATGTGATGATAAGTAATAAAATCAAACTATCGTTCCAAAATTCGTACCTGTAGTAATCGTCAGAGTAGAGTAGGGTCACGCACACGGTAATCGTCATTCAACTGACACACTACTAACTGGGAGTCTAGGTGAACTTCTAACGAGCGAATACCATGTGAAATGGCATCGCGCAAAAGTTCTATAATGATGCTATATTCAACCACATTATTCGTGGATGGCCCTAGGCAAACGCCACTTGAAGACACTAGTAGACCCTTGGGTGAGTAAACAACCCAAGCGGAGGAAGCCAAATTCCATGTATGACGACTAGCTCCTTCTGCAAATCCTAAGTAGACCGAAGACTCCATTGACATCTACCAACCAAGGGAAAAATTTATAAGCAAGTTGAAGATAAAAACAAAGGGAAAATATATATACACTAAAATACATTAGTATACAAAGAGTTATGCCCAATCTTTGGGATCAAACATAATATATTTTCAAATATAGCCCATTCCTAGGCTCAACCAACATGTTCCCTTCATAATCTTCTAATTCACGGGCTCCTTTTTCTAAGACTTGTTGCACGATATAGGGACTGTGCCACATGGGTTTGAACTTGCCTGCCTCTAGTGGTTCTTTGTCTTAATCATATAGAAGTACCAAGTCACCCTCAGTGTACTGCCGAGTACAGACAAACTTATCATATTGGACCTTGACGCATCTTTTATTCACTTCTATAGTTGCAGAAGCGTCTCAACGTTGCTCATCTAGACTCTCTAGGTGTACAAGGCATTGTTCGAGATCAGAAGTGCAACTGCCAATCTAAGAGAAGGGATTTTGCATTCAATAGGTAATATTGACTCCACACCGTGTACTAACTAGAAAGGAGAAAAACCAGTGGAATTCTTGACCAAGGTTCGGTATGCCCAAAGTGATGGATAAAGCATGATATGCCAGTCATATTTGCTCTGGCTGACAGTTTTCTGCAAAATGTTTTTGAGAGACTTGTTCATGGCCTCTACTTTTCCATTTTCCTAGGGGAAGAATGAACATGCTTAAATCCCATTTTATATGCTAGTTCTTCCATCATTTCATTTTGAAAGTGACTGCCATGATCAGTGACAATCTCACTCGAGATTCCGAACCTGGTTATAATTTGATTGAATACGAAGAAGGTTGCAGTATTACCATCATATTTAACTATAGGCATGGCCTTGAACCACTTATTAAATTAGTCTATGGCCACGATAATGTGTTGATGCCCCCCAACCGAAGTTGGGTTGCAATCCATAAAGTCCACCCCCCACTTGGTGAAGGGAACGACAGTAACGACTGGATGGAGAGGTGCTGGATGTGAGTGCATTTTTTGAGTGAACACATGGAAGGGTTGACACTTCTTAACCACTTTTACGGAATATTTAAAGATAAATGGCCAAAAATAACCAGCTCTCAAAATTTTTTGGGTTGTCACAAGCCTGCATAGATGACCACCACAAGCCCCACTATGGCAGTCATTTAGAACATACTCAGCTTCTTCGTGAGTCAAACAATGACGCAAGATATTGTCTATTCCTAGATGATGCAAGGTGTCGCCGATGATAAGAAATTTCTTAGCTTGGTATCATATACGTCGTTGGTCATCTCGCGAGAGATGCTAAGGGAAATTCAAAGTTTGAAGAAAGAGAACAATATCTCCATACCAAGGGTCTGATGACGAGACAAGGAAAATGTGTTCGTCCGCAAATGAATCAACATGAATAACATCCTCAGCTAATCGAGGGAAGCCAGATATTAACTTTGCAAAAACTAGTGATTTTTTGGACTTCGTAGAAGTGAAATTGAGATCGAACTCTTGTAGAATGAAAATCCATTTATTGTAATTTCCCCCTATGATACACCTCGTAAGGACAGATTGAAATAGACTGACATCAACAACCACAGTAGTTTTGCAAAGCAATATATAGTGTTGTAATCATTGGATTGTGTGAACGACAACCAAAGCTAGCTAACGGATTTTAGGGCCGACTAAGTTTCGACTAAGATAGTAAATGACGTGCTGATAGATATCGTCATCCTCTTGAACCAACACCATACCAATCGTCTCTTCGGACGCAGCGACATAAAGCAAGTAATATCTACCGTAGTATAGAGACTTCAGCAGAGGCATCGATACCAAGGCTTTCTTCAAAGCATCGAAGGATTCATGGGCTCTCTCATCCCAGATAAAAGGAGTGTCCTTCTTCAAGAGATGCATGAAACCCTTAGTGATATTGGCATAGTTCACTATAAATTGTCGTAAAAAGTTAGCTTTCCCCTGTAAACCTTGAAGTTGAAAAATAGTGTGTGGGGGAGGCAAGCTAAGTATTTCCTCAACCTTTAATGAATTTACTATGATCCCAATATAAGAGACTAAAAATCCTAGAATTTGACCTAACCTAACGTAAAATATGAATTTCTGAGAGTTCAAACGGATGTGATAATGGTAACATATTTCAAATACTAGTCGAAGGTGCTTAGGGTGATCCACTCTCTTATGGGAGTGACCAGCAATATCGTCGAGATACGCTTCGGCTGTATGCTTGAGATCGTGAAATGTGAAGGTCATAGCACGTTCGAAGGTTGCTCCAACGTTCTTAAGGCCGAAAGGCATCTTCCAGTATGTGAAAGTACCCCAAGGGAAAATAAATTTCATCTTATGTTGGTCCTTGGGTTTAATATGAATTTGGTTATACCCTGAAAAATCCATCCATGAAAGAAAAAACTTCGCTTCCCGCACATTCGTCGAGAATATGATTGATGAAGGGTGTCGGGAAGTTGTCTTTGGGACAGGCTTTGTTTAGGTCATGAAAATCCATGCATACGCGGATGGTTCCTTTATTTTTATCCATAGGAATGGGATTGAATACCCATTTAGTCAAGGGAACCGGGTAGATAAAGCAAGCATTAAGCATTTTTTCTACCTTTGCCTTAATAGTAGGGGCCTTCTTAGGATTGACAACTCTAAGTCGTTTCCGAACAAGTTTAGAATTTGGGTAGGTTTTAATCTCATGTTTGACAATTCGAGGGTCGATTCCTAGCATATATTCATATGACTAAGCGAATGCATCAAGCAATTCCTTGAGTAGCTCATTGTAGATCAAAATTTCTTTTGGCGAACAATCTGCACCGATGTATACATTTTCAACCTTTCCAGGGGTACGAGAGATATCGATCAAGACGGTAGGAGAGATACTCTCCATGTTTCCTTCGGCATAAATTCTGTTCGTATCAAGTGGAACTACAGCATGATTGACTATCTCACTCAAGGTAGATCTAAAATCATCTTGTTTGATTCTGGCAAGCTCTGGGAGAAAATAAGAGTGATGATGCATATCATCCCAAGGCTTGTTAGAACCATTCATGGCCTCTATGATAGCTTCATCTGAAGGTAAATTCTCATCGAGGCAGTCATGTGAACAAGACGATGAAGTGGCCCACACGGGATCCTCCTCATCCATCTGTGAGGTAACGGGATACGAGTCAATGGAAGAGTCAAGAACAGCTTGATACGCAATCCTTGTTGTCGATAGTGGCATGACCATTCTAGAATGTGACTAACCTTGACAAGACATAGTCGAGGAAGGTAGGTTCCAAGGATCGTTAAAATAGGAAGTGTGGAAATGAACGGACCTCTCTAATGAAACAAGCCTACTAGACATGGCATATATATCGTGAACCAGTGCCATGAATTCAAAGGTACCCATAAGGGATGAATACATTCTGAAAACAATATTCCCAGTTGCTGAATGAGAATTGTTGATCACGGGGATCGACAGTTCAACGGATGCATTAGGGCTAGCATACACAAAGGACAATTGATCGATCATCACAATCTTCCCATCGCGAGGAAAGAAAATAGTGCGGAAGAC
>SNQJ01S0286728.1:0-10942 GCA_010110895.2 Picea sitchensis
CCACCGATATCCACCTGTATCAGATTTATATCTACCCTTAGAATTATATATCCCACTTGAGGACTTAGATCTATTTCTTTCCTAGGATCATCCTCTTGCAAATAATGCATCTATGCGTTGGCCTTCCATGTTATTCTGTCTCGTCTCCTCTTATAACAAGGGTGATACCACATCATCAAAACTCAAGGTAGTTGTATTACTACCTATGGCCACAACCAGACTATCCACGAGTCTGGTAAAGAGAACAGTAAACTAATACACTTATCTTCATATCAAATTTTAATCTCAACAAATAACAATTGACTTACCACAGTGTTGAAGGTGTTCAGATGTTCTATCACAGAGTCTCCATCTATCATCCACGGGTTATACATATTTTTCCACGGGAATAATTTATTTACCATGGCCTTAGACTGATACAAGTTCCCCAACTTATTCCATAAATCCTTGGTTGTATATTCCCCTGACTCATTCAATAATATTGATCTGAGAGACACAATCAGATTGTGCTCTTTGCCTTTCGATCAAACCTTTTCCAATCATATGTTGACGTTCCTGTAAGTGCAGTACCTAGATCAACAAATACCTACTGATCTTTGTCTACTAACAAATCTTCCATATTGAGCTTCCATAGCTCAAAACTTTTCCCATTAAATTTCTCAATCTCTATTTTCGAAATGTTCACCATTTCTCTTCACCTGAAAAAATCAATACCACGGATCTCCCACTATAACAAGACGTATCACAGTCCTAAGACAAACCCTTGACCATAAAGGTGTCCCCCTGAAGCCAACAATATCTCTAATACCAAATGCTTATTTTAACCTTGTACAATATTTTACTGCAAACATATTTTCAATAAAAGAACAGAAAAGATACAATGGCAAATACACACATTACACATAGATTTTTCCCCTGGAAACTCAAACCGGTAAAACTGACATATTCTATATTCATCCATATCATACATTGTTTACAATACAATATAAATATAGGATCCAATGACATCCAAAACCCTAACCTAATGACTTGGTATAGTCAACAACCCTAATTCCTTAACCGGAAATAGAAAACCATCGTAAAAAAACCATGTGTCGAAAAATCGTCCAACAATGGACATGAAAATTGAGGCAACATGAATAATGAGGCAAAAAAGGAGACATGTTTCCCAAGGAAAAAAAATATGGGGGATACATCCCCCCTCAAACCCCCTTGCGCACCCGGCGCAGTGTAGCTAGCGTTATACCTATTTGTAAAAATAATATAACACATACCCAACAAGCATAACATTCACATGCAAAGTCTGTTTTCAATGTCGATTTTTCATAAACAACCTATTTTTTCGAGATATTTCCATCTAGACCATCAGTTTCATATTTTTATGCATATTTTAAGATGCCATCCCTAGTGATGTTTTTCTTACCAGTACCAACTACTTCTCATGGAAATCCCATATGGAGGATGTATTAAGAAGTTAAGTATTTTACTAGATTACCTTGGGAAAAGAACAAGAACCCATCGATGATTAAAAGAAAGTAAAATGGGCCAATAAGAATGACAAAGCAAGTGCACTGATTGAAATGTCCATCTCTTATGATTTAAGGTTTCACCTTCAAGGAATTGATGACCCTGATGAAGCTTGGGAAAGGATTGAATCTGTGTTCGGTAAACACAATATTATTCATGCTCACCAAATAGGAAATCAAATAATTACTTTGATTCCAAATTATTTTCCTTGCATTGAAAACTATTTATCTAGGTTCAAAACACTTAGAATTTTATGTACAAAGTGTAAAATAGATTTGGAGGATGAGTGATTCATATATATTATTCTTTCTAATCTTGGTAGTGCATATTCAATGTTTTTATCTACCTTTTATGCCACTATAGAAGCTCTTCTTATAAAAAACCCACTCTTGAGTCATTTTTTGATGCTTTAATTCGAGATTAAGACAAGCTTCTGCAACTTGGAGTGATCAACATTGTAGGTACCTCCAACAAATCCTTATTATTCCAACAAAAATATAAATACAAGAATCCCAAGAAGAAACATCCTAACCACAAGAACAAGCAAAACAAGGGTCCCAAACCCTCTAATCTGTCTTTCGCTACTACTGGTGATAAAGGAACCAAATCTAAAAGTAAAAATATTGGTGATAGACATTGCAACTTTTGTGGGAAATATGGTCATGTGGAGTCTAAATGTTGTAAAAGGATGGAAGCATTAGAAGCAGTGATGAAGAAGCACAATATAAATATGTCTTCTTCTTCTTCTTCTTCTTCTTCTTCTTCTTCTTCTTCTTCTTCTTCTTCCTCTTCTTCTTCTTCTTCTTCTACTCATGGACATGCACTTCCTGCCTCTGGATTCTCCTTCAATGCAACTTATTATTCTTCTTTGATGAGTGTCTTATTGATTCTGGAGAATTATCATATGGCTAAGGATAAAGCCATATTTTATGCTCTTAATGAATGTAACACCAAGAAAATATTTTTTGGTGATGATGTATCTTTCAGTGTTGTAGGGTCCGGAACAGTTCAGGTAGATAATGGTTATTTCAATGATTTATTATGTGTTCCAAGTCTTTCTTGCAACCTCGTATCAATACATCAGAGTACTCATTCAGGTGAAGGTAAAAATGTATATTTTTCACCTCACCAATTTGTAATTAAGTAATTAAAATATCCTAAGCGTGTTCTCTCAACTGGGATTTCTAATGATATTACCAATTTGTACAAGTTTTACAACTTTCATTCATCATATTTTCCATAAGTTTTCTTTTCTCATAGCGATGACTTGAGAAAACTTTGGCATGAGCAGTTTGATCATATAAACTATTGTTCATTGCAACAACTATGTAATGAACAAATGACTTGTGTGGTTTTTATTCCATATGTGTTCTCGGTAAACATCATTGGGAAAATTTTGAAAAACATGTGATGGGTGTTCTATATGCACTAAAAACACACTAAAAACCCTCAATTAAATTGTCAACCCGCGGTAAGTAAACTTAGATTTGTAGCAATATATATGCCAAGGTAGAAGGACTGGAGGTAGTATAGTCTAACTAAGGAATTGGCTATCTAAGAGTGAATATATTCAAGCAAAGACTACTAATGATCAAACACTACTAAGGAATTCAAACTATGTACCCTAAGTAACCTTTGAACAAAGGATCGATGGATAGTTCTAAGAAAGAAAATGAAAACCCTACTTAAAGCAAACTAGTTCAATCATAACAATAAGCAAAAGAAATGTATTCATCTAATAAGCAATAGAAAACTATCTACCTAATAAGCAAACTACTTTTAATTAACCTTCTCAAACTCAATAAGCAAGTACCCTATCAAAGCAAGGAAATGAACAAGCAACTACCCTATCAAGGAAAAATAGACAAGCAAGCAACTAACCTATTAAAGCAAGTAAACAACTACCTAAACTAGGATAACTTCTACAACAAGTAAACTAATCAATAAGCAACTAATTAAACTAAGAAACAAGTGAACTCTATTCTTAAACTGATCTTCACAACTATTTCTAATTTACAAAAGGAAATCTACTAAATTGAAAGAATTTTGGTAATAAAAGCAATTAACAACTAATCTCTATGATAAGCAAACTATCCTTTAATCTACAAAAGTGAGAAGACTATCTATCCTACAAAAGAAAGAAAACTATCTCCTAAGCTATGAAAGAAACAAAACTATCTTCTAATCTATGAAAACTCAAATATAGTGTTGATGGTTGTGTGAATGTCTCCGGTGTCTTATAATATCACAATGGAACTTAACAATGAAAGATAATTCAAGAGGGATAAAATCAATATTGACTTCAATAGCAAAGTGAAAAGTATGAATTAGGCAATCCAGTGAGAACTTAGCCACTATGGAAACAACATCAATTATCCTGCATATCCATGTGATTGTTCAATCATGCATTAGCCATTAACAATATAAAGATACTATTCTATGAATTTTAATTGCACTCTATACTACTTTAAGAAAACTCACACTACTCTAAACTCAATATTTAACTATGAATTCAAATTGCAACCTAGATCTAAGAAACAAATTGCATGAAGTAAGCTAAACTAGTTCTATTTGACAATTCAATTTGCAAAAAGAGAAAATACTCATAAACAGAAATTAAACACTATTCTAGCATATGACAAGTAATGAAATGAGTAAACTAGATAACAAATAGATAAGAAAAAACTAAACATTAATTGGATAATCAATCTAGAAATGAAAACTAACAGTATCACTATCCATCCAACGAAGCCCTATAAAAGAAATCATAAACTAAACTCTGTTTTAACCTTTATTTTAAACTCTATTTTAAACTCTGTTTCAGCATAAAGAAAGTCTAATCTACCATCTAATCACACACGGGGTTAGATCTAAGCTTGCAAGATTTATTCTACTAACTAAAGATTCATTGTATATTAACAAGATTCCTCATATAAACCCGCAAAACTAAATTAAACAAATTAAATTATAAACAACAATTTATATAACAAGAAAACAAAATGAAAATTCATGTACAGAAAAAGAAATAAAAAGACATCTACGCTATATAATTCACAAGAAAACTCATAGGATAGTCGCCTAGAATGTTGGTGCCCCCCCCATCAAGTTGTGGTTACTCTTCAAAGGCGCGCCACGAACTTCAACAACATAAATTCACCATTAAAACTAAAAATGCAGTCCTTACACAATTCTGGCAAAACGAAAATGGAAAAACATAGCTAAAATTGTCTTTGTCTCTAAGTCTCTATTGCTTAACTTCTTAACTATTTTCTGACCATTGAGGTGGTATTTATAAGTTTTACCAACTAAGAGTTCGACCACTGGAGGGTCGATTCTCTTCTAAAAATAGTAAATTGCATTTAAGATGCCCTAACTGTCGAAATGAGGCGAGCCAATAATCTCCCAACATAACAACCCAAATTGAGTTGTCAAGAGTTCAGTAGCTGGAGGCCATGAGAACGAGAAAAACCCATGTCTCTGATTTTCCCATCACTAGCCGCCAATACCATAATCGCCAAATCACCCATCATTTTTGTGCAGGATGGAGTACCAAACTGAGTGCCAGATGGAGTACCGGAATGAGTGCTGGAAGCAAAAACAAGCTGTGATTTTTACCTGTGACATATAAAACATGAATTAGTCTCCTAGGATCATAAAAACATACTGATTTAAACTGAAAATCATTACAAAACATGAATTATGCATACCTGGTGTGGATCATAGCGTTTTGACACAAAAGCTCTTCAAAAACTTCTTCAAAACATGAAAACGCATATACACATTCGGCAAAAAGGATCTAATTAACGTCATAAAATTGGTCATATCACGGGCCCAACAACATGTCTCTTGGCATGCATCAGCCCCTTTGCAGCTTGTTCACAGTGACTTGTGTGGTCCACTTTATTCTCATTATTTTTCTAGGTGCAAGTATTTCTTAAGTTTCATTGTTTACTTTTCCATACACACTTGGGTTTACTTATTAAAACTTAAGACAGAATTGTTTGACACGTTTTTGGCCTACAAGCCCCTTGTAGAAAAGAAATTTTGACATCAATTTCAAATGTTAAGAACAAATAATGGAGGCGAATATGTGAACAATAAATTTACAAGTTAAAACACTACATAGGGCATCCAAATGAAACACACTATTCCATATACACCACAACAAAATGGTGTTGTTGAGAGAAAGAATTGCACACTAAAAGAAATATCTAATTGTATGATCTAATATAAGGGATTAAGTCTTAATTATTGGGTGGAAGACATTAATTATGCAAATTACATAGTAAATCGCACTCCCACTAAGACTCTAAAAAATATAACACTGGAATAAGCATGGAATAAACTTAAGACAAATGTAATTCACTTATGTGTATTTGGAAGTGTAGCATGGACTCACATTCTTGATGGGAAAAGGAAAGATTTACATCCTAAAAGTGAGAAGTGTATTTTTTTTGGATATTATGAAGATGTCAAAGGTTACATAATTCTCCAACCTCATTCCAATGAAATTATTATTATAAGATATGTTAAATCTGAGGAAAATCTATTGTCATGTGAGCCTAATTCGACATGTGTTCCTTCTCCAGCCTGCAAGCCATGTTTGACATTTGTTCCTTCTTTTGTTCCTATTATGGTTTTTTCTTCTTCGAATGATCATAGTGAGGATGAAAATCCACATCTTCCCACTCACCTTCCTCCAGATTACTCCAATGAACATGAACCTACACCAACATCATTGCTTCCTAGATGGGTTTGTTCAACACAAGAAGTAGTTGGTGATATTACCACTGATCCTTCATATCAACATCAAACGCGTTCACAATTCTAGTGAGCATCTTCTCATTTGGCTCAAGTTTCAGAGAATCATTATCCAGATACATTTGCAGAAGCTTCAGGTCATATAGATTGGGATACATTAATGAATGAAGAGTATCACTCTTTAATGATGAACGATACTTGGGATCTTGTACCTCTTATGAAAGGAGGAAAACTTGTTAGATGTAAATGGGTCTACAGAACTAAGTATGCATCATATGGAAGTGTTGAAAGACACAAGACCCAGTTAGTTTCCAAAGGATTTTCTCACGTTTAAGGAATTGACTATAATGAAACAGTTTCCCCCTAGCCAAAATGAATTCCATCCACCTTTTTCTTTCCCTTGATGCCTCACATAAATGGGAGGTCCATCAGATTGATATTAAATATGCCTTCTTGCATGGGGATTTGCAAGAATAAATCTACATGGAAAAACCTCCTAGATATTTCCAGAATGATTCTAGCCTTGTTTGTCTCCTTAAGAAATCTCTTTATGGTCTTAAGAAAGCTCCACGATCTTGGTATGACAAAATGGATAGATTTCTTCTTGACATCGGATTTTCTAAATTCCATTATGATTCTAATGTCTATACTAAGAAAGTAGGAAGCCATATAATAACCCTTTTTCTTTATGTTGACGATATTATCCTCACTAGTAGTGAACCTAAACTTTTAAACCATGTGAAAACCAACCTTAAGAAGAAATTTTAAATGAAAAACTTAGGCTATTTCACTATTTCCCTGGCTTCCAAGTATTGCAAACCAAGGAAGGAATATTTATTTCCTAGTCTAAGCATGCTTGCTACCTTCTTCATCACTTTCACATGGAAGATTCAAAACCATCCCCTTGTCCCTTTCAGTATGGAATCAAACATGTTTCCACGTGTACTTCTCCCGAAGTTGATGTCACCTTGTATCGTTATTTAGTCGGTATCCTCTTATATTTGACTCATACTCATCCTAATATTTCCTTTGTTGTTGTTCTTTCTCCTCGGTATATGCAATAACCCCATGAAATCCATTTGCAATAAACTAAAAGGATACTTCGATATATCTGGGGTACAGTTATGTTTGCAATAAATTATAGCTTAGGGGGGACTCCTTTAATGGTTTGTTTCATTGATTCATATTGGACCGACGATGCTAATGATCGAAAGTATACTACAGGTTTTGTTTTCATCCTTGGTTCAGGACTTGTCACTTGGGCTTGTAAGAAACAATAGGTTATTTTTATTTCTTCAGCAGAAGTAGAGTACTGAGCAGCAGTTAATGCAATTCAAGAATCCTTGTGGCTTCGATAGATCCTTTAATAGTTTGGATTCCAACACTAGAATCCAACAACTCTATGGTGAGACAATAAGAGTGTCATCAAGCTCTCCAAATACCGAACTCAACATTGGCATAGAAAACACATCTAGCTACACATGCACTTCATCTGAAATCCCATTCATGATTGAGTTATTGAAGTTATCTTTTTCCCTATAGAAGATCAATTTGTTGCCATATTCACAAAGTCTCTTACCGAAGAGAAGCTTTCCAAACTTCAATCTATGTTAGTAGTTCATGAAGTTGTAATTAAGGGGGGGTATTCTCTAATGCGTCCTTCCTTCTCCTATTGTTTCACCTTTGTAAATCCTTCAATCCTATCCCAAGTTGTTATTAAGGGGGTATGTTAGGATATTTAGACACTTAGAAGTTAGTTAAGATCAACTTGGTTGAATGTGTCATAGGTTAAAAGTGTGTTTCTTTAGTATGCATTTGTAGTTATTTAATTCGACAGTCATGATGTGTTCCCAACATAGAGTGATCTGAAGGATCATATTCTTCTCGATCTCAATGAATACATTGTTGGGTATGTGTTATATTCTTTGCACAAGTAGTAGTGTCTATGTTGCACCAGGTGCATAGGGGGGTTTGAGGGGGGTGCAGGGGGCAAATCCCCTCACGCAGAAGTTTGGGGGAATCACCCCTGAGAAAACATTTACTGCCTCGAGAAATGTGTCACATATTTAGCTAGTTTTTTGTCACATGGTTTCTTTGTCAATGGTTTTCTATTTCTGATTAAGGAATTAGGGTTGTTGACTAATCTGAGTCATTGGGTTAGGGTTTTGGATGCCGTTGGGTCCTATATGTATATTGTATTGTAAACAATGTATCACTATGAATGAATATAGAATATGTTGGTTTTCCCGGTTTGGGTTTCCATGGGAAAACTCTTTGTGTAATGTTTGTATTTGCCATTATATATTTTTTGTTCTTTTACTGAAAATATGTTTGCAGTAAATATTGTGCAAGGTTAAAATCTACATTTGGTATCAGATCTTTGTTGGCTTCAGGGGGACACCTTTGTGGTAAAGGGTTTGGCTCAGGACTGTGATAATCCTCGTTACAGTGGGAGATATGTAGTATTGATTTTTCAGGTGAAAAGAAATGGAAAGCAATTCGAAGATGGAGATCGAGAAGTTCAATGGGAAAAGTTTTGAGTTGTGAAATCTCAAGATGGAATATTTGTTGGTGGAAAGAGATCAATCGATTGTGGTATATCTAGGTACTGCACCTACAGGAACTTCAACAGATGACTGGAAAAAGTTGGATAGGAAGGAAAAGAGCACAATCTGACTGTGTCTCTCAGATTCAATATTACTGAATGTGTCAGAGGAAGCTATAGGCAAGGATTTATGGGATAAGTTGGGGAATTTGTATCAGTCTAAGTCCCTAGTAAATAAACTATTCTTGAGAAAGAAGCAGTATAATCTGAGGATGAGAGATGGAGACTTGGTGGCAGATCATTTGAACGCCTTCAATACTGCGGTAATTCAGTTAGTATCTATTGAGATTAAAATTTCAGATGAAGATAAATGTATCAATTTACTGTGTTCTTTACCAGACTCGTGGGATAGCCTAGTTGTGGCCATAGGTAATACAACTTCCTTGAATTTTGATGAAGTGGTCTCATCCTTGCTGTCAGAGGAGATGAGACGGAAGAATATGGAAGGACAAAGCACAGATACATTATTTGCAAGAGGATGTTCCCAGGAAAGAAATAGATCTAAGTTCTCAAGTGGGAGATATAATTCTAAGGGTAGATCTAAATCTCCCGGAAATTTTGTAAAGGTATGTTGGAGATGTGGAAAAGAAGGGCACTACAAGAAGCAGTGTAGATCCAAAGTTGAGAAAAAGAAGGGATCTGAAAAATCTCCTTCTACGTAAGAAAATGCCTCCAAGGAAGAAGGAGGGGATGTGTACTTGGCTTATTCAAGCACACATGCAGATCATGAGGCATGGTTGGTTGAATCTGGTGCATCTTTTCATATGAATCCTCACAGGGAGTGGTTCTGCAAATATGAAAGGTATGATGGAGGTAATGTTTTCTTAGGTGATGATTCGATAAACAGAATCATAGGATGAGGAAAAGTCAAGTTGAGGCTCATAGATGGAAGGATTAGAACACTGCCTGGTGTTCTGCACATCCCAGGTTTGGCTATAAATTTGATTGTTGTAAGAAAAATGGACGATGTAGGGGTAAAAACAATATTTGAAAAGGAAACCTACAGGATGGTTCGAGGAGGAATGGTGTTGGTGAAGGGAGTTTGGTTTGGAACTATGTATACACTGCAAGGAATCACTATTATCGATGGGTGTAATAGTTCCATTGTTCCTGATATTGGATTTGAAGAAGAAAGAACTCCTACAGTCTCTGGAGAAAAGGTTATGTTGTGGCATCAAAGACTGGGGCATATCGAAGAAAAGGTTCTTCGACTACTACATGGTAAAGGTATGGTTGAAGGTATGTATAACTTCTCTCTAGATTTTGATTTCTGTGAACATTGTCTATATGGGAAGCAGAATCGGGTAATATTCCCCTCTGGTGCAACAAGGGAAGAAGGAATTTTATAGCTAGTTCACAGTGATGTTTTTGGACCTGTGTCGGTCCCATCATTGGGAAAATCTATGTACTATGTCTCATTTATAGATGAATTCTTGAGGAATAATTGGATATATTTCCTCAGGAATAAATCTGAAGTCTTTGACAGGTTTAAAGAGTTTAAGGCTCTTATAGAGAACCAAACAGAGAAAATAATTAAGGTGTTGAGGACATATAATGGTGGAGATTTATGCGGGAATGAATTTGAAGAATTTTGTAAGAAGTGCGGCATACCAAGGTAGAATACTACTCCATATACACCTCAGCAGAATGGAGTTGAAGAAAGGATGAACGGGACATTGATAGAAAAATCAAGGTGCATGCTCAGTGGTGTCGGGTTAGGGAAGGAATTTTGGGCAGAGGCAATGGGTACTGCATGTTACCTTGTCAACAGATCACCCCCATCAACGATGGATGACAAGACTCCACAAGAGGTGTGGACTGGTAAGGAACCTTCTCTCACACATCTCAAGGTATTTGGTTGTGATGCATATGTTCATGTTCCAAAGGAAAACATGAGTAAGATAGATAATGTTAGGACCACATAATGTACCTTTTTGCCCACACTTTTTGCCACCATTACACCCTTGTTTCACTCACATTTAAACTCACATTATCACTTTACCCTATCTTTCCAAAGGTATACAACGTCTCTTCTCTTTACTATATGTT
>SNQJ01S0286729.1:0-10942 GCA_010110895.2 Picea sitchensis
TGGTGTATATGATCACATTCCTACAAACCTTCCTTAACTTCAACAACAAGAGACTAGCATTTTCATTAAACTTTTCTTTAGTCTCACATGCCTAGTTTTGGATTAGTCAACAACCCTAACTTGAAGTAATCATAACTTTGTACTTGTAATGTATAAATATATGAAACTGATACATAATGTTCTTTAGTGTTTTTTATGCAATTCCTCCATATGTCACTACTTGGAACCTCTCAGAAAAGGATTTATAGCAAAAATGGCATACCTTGGTGAATTATGGATTATTCTAGAGAACGAACTTGTAGAGCGTGCCCTGCATGGAATATTTGTTTAATTGATCAAAAACTGTTACAAAGCATACTACCAAATGTACCCTAACTAACACATTTTGTTTCACTAAATTTGGATCTGTTATGAAGAATTTATGACGTTTCTACCCGAAACACTTGTTTTTGACTAGTTTCAGGACTAGCCACAAACCCTATTTTCCTCGGAGTGTAACTCCAAAAATACAATGATCCACAAGTTTAATTTTTTACCACATATACTTGGATATGTTTTCTCAATGGAACAAAAATTTCACGGTCTGAATCATTATAGAAATTTTTTTATAGCGAAAATGGTGAGATGAACGGTAAATAACATACCTTAGAAAGCACCATCAAAAGAATTTATCCTTCCTTGGATTTCAGCCTTCTTTTCTTCACCTTCCCTCAGAATTTTAGCTTAGATATCCTTGGTTACCTCAGACACCTATATATATTCAATATGCTCAAGTGTGATTGAAATGAGAGAGCCTTTCCTCTTATTTATACTTTCCAAGCAGCTTCCTTAAAAACATCTTCTAGGTCACTTGGCCCCACTTTCCTTATTTTAGGGTTAACCCACTTCTAATATCCTTGGTTACCTCAGACACTCATATATATTCAATATGTCATGTGATTGAAATGAGAGAGCCTCTTATTTTATCCTCTCTAAGTAGCTTCCTTAAAACATCTCTAGGTCACTTTGACCACTTTCCATATTTAGGTTAACCCACTCTAATTTCCATTAAATTTATTATTGAAATAATTTATTTTGTATTCACTTGATTTTTTTTTTTTTTTGTCACTTCACTTTATTATTACCCTTTAAAATCTCTTAAAACACTTTTACTACTTTACCCTTTTGGGGCTTCTAGATGACATATGAGGGTCTCCAACTTCACAAAGCCATAATGAATAAACCGCGAGGAGAGTTTTGTGATGTTCCACATAACACCATAAATGGATTGACATGTAATATCCATATAGAATAGTATTATCTGAAAATATATCATAACCTGCATCTATCCATCAAACAACTTGGGTCCATCACCCAAACCTCGGGTCTCCAACATCTCATGGCCACAACTCTTCTAACCGTGAGAGTTATAGGACGCTTCCACATACCACCAAAATGGTAATGAAAAGAAATATCCATCTAGTATATTTTTCCACAAATTAATTGTCCTTCATATCATTATTCCACAATTAATCATGGGTTCTCTTACTCACAAAGCCTTCCTATGAGGGATTTCACCATAAGGGGACAACTTTGGGAGTTCATCCATATTTACTTTATCAACCATGACAAAACAATAATGAGTCATATTTACATCAAAACAATATTGGTTCTATTACCCAAACCTGTGCTATGAGGTTTTCAAGGGTTGATATCAATGATAAACTGAATCCTCAACAATCTCCTTGGTATTGATGGTAACATCTGATGCATATTAGAAATCATATCACTCATGCTTCCTATGTGACCATGTCTTTTCTCTCAGATTCACAAATCAGCCTCTGCCCTTCCTCAGATTCCATAAATCTCTCCCTTTGTCATCAATGGAAGAAATCCGTATCGGGTCCTTTGGATCAATTGTTCCTCTTATGGTGCTTTCCCTCGTACATAAGTAACACATATAAGATAAGAATTAAAATAATTCATTTTGGGAGTAAATAAATCCAAGTCTTTGGCTTAAGATATTCAAAGGTTTCCTATGGAAGTGGTTTTGTAAAGATGTCTCCGTCACTTTGTTCTTTTGTGCCCACATACTCAACCTGATGTTCTTTCTGAACTTGTCTCTATAGAAAGTGATTTTCACTTGATTGGAATGTGCTTCTTCTCAGGGAGTGCATCACCGAGTTTTGAGATAATGATGGCATTTGAATTATCACAATATATTGGAATGGGATCATCATATTCAACCTGTATTTTTGTCAAATTTTGTTTCATCCAGCACTGTACAACATGTTGTTGCTGGAATATATTCTTTGCCTTGCCAGATAGATACTGATGATTGTTTCGTTTAGCTATGATACCAAACACTCACTCTAAGTAGAATGATGCTCCATTAGTGCTTCATTGACTATCAATGCAATCTTCCCAATATGCATATGTGTAGGCAATAAGTGATATATCTTTTCCTTTGATACCATAATCAAACTCTTGTTCCTTGGAGATATCTCAAAATCCTCTTTACCGCTAATACATATGATTCCTTTAGTACTGCTGTTTTGAAATCGCGGGTAACCTTTCCAACTAGTTGCATTACATATGGTCTGGAGGTTACATATAGTAGGCTTCCCAATCATTGACTTTGTATTGCCTCTCGATCAGAATTTTGAATCATCATCTTTGCTCAACTTTACAACCGGTTTGTATGGGGAGTGATAACACGGTAATCTTCTTCCATTCAACCTCTTTAGCTTTATGATATACTTGGTTTTAGAAAGAAAGATTCCTTGGTTGATTTGGCGTATTTGAAGTCCCAAAGAAGGATAGTTATCATAATGACATTTCAAATTCATTTTTCATGTCTTTGCAAATTTTTGGCATAACCTATCATCACTACTGGTACTAATATCATCAACATAAACTTCACTATTGTAAAATATTACCTTGACTTACCTTGATGTAGAGGTTGTTGTTCCACTTTTATGCACCGCCTTACTACGTGATACTTCTCTCATCCAAATTTTAGAGTTCCATGCCCTAGGATCCCCTGCTTTTAGACCATACAAGGCCTCTCTTCTTTAATTTACATATATATAGTCTCAGGTTTTGAAAAATCAATACTTCTCGTTGTTCAATGTAGACTTTCTTCAAGTTCCCATTTAGAAAAAATGATTTTATGTCCATCTGATATACTTTTAACATTTTCGGAGCATCCATAAGTTAAAAGTAAACGGATTGCTTCCCATTCTGGCAACTAGGAAAATGTCTCTTCAAAGTTGATTCCTTCAATCATGCATATCCTTACATACCAATATAGCTTTGTTCATTGTAAGTCCTGTCCATCTTCATTCAATTTATTCCCTAAAACCCATTTTAGGTTTATCACATTCTTTTCCTTTGTTCTTGGAACCAATTTCTAAGTGTCATTTTTCTCTATTTGATCCAATTTTCATCCATGGCCTTATTAAAAAATTCATCCTTGTTGGCTTCTTCAAAAACAATTTGGTTCAATTGTAGATGTTATGTTAGGTGTGTTTGTTTTGGTGAATGGATTTTTCTTCTAGCCACAACTCCTACCTTTGTTTCCAATAATATGATCCTAAGGATGATTCTTCTCACTCTGCTGTGTCTTGGAGATACTTTCTAACCTCTGCTCTTCCATTCTATCGGATTCTCTCTCTCTCTCATCTTCATCTTCCTCTTATACTACTTTTTTCATCTTCTCTTCAAAAAGTTGTTCCATTTGATTTGTTTTCTTCCTTTGATTATGGTCTACCTATTTCATCAATTGCCACGTTGATGATTTCATACAACTTTGTTCAATCTTAGATTGTACCACTTGTATGCTTTTCCTTTGTAAATTTGAGTAAATAAGTATTCCTTTTTCCACACGAAAGTGTCAACCTTTTCCATTCTGCCAACTTCTCTTTTAATGTAGCATCATTTATTCAAACAATGAATTGCTTCACATTTGTCGGTCTTCCTTCCATATCTCATAGGGAGTTTTAATAGTGTTTCGAAAGTACTACTTTATACCCTTGAATGTGACTTGTCAGATGACCTCCCTCGGCAGTTGTTTCTGAGCATTACTCTGTTTTGAATGTGAACTGTTGTATGCACTGCCTGTGTCCAAAATATATCTGTCAATTTGGAATCCATTAGCATTGTTCGAGCCATTTCTTGTATTGTCTTGTTCTTTCTTTCAACAACTCCATTTTGTTGAGGTGTCCTAGCAACAAAGAATTGCCTTTTTATTCCATGACTGCTACAGTAGTCCATAAATTCCTTTGAAGTGAACTCTCCTCCATTATTAGATCTCAAACATTTTATTCTTGAATCCATCTCATTTTCAACCATTTCCTTGTAGATCTTGAAGTTTTCAAAAGCTTCTGACTTGTTCTTGAGAAAGAAAACTGTAGTCATTCTTGTATAATCATCAACTAATAACATACAATATTTTTCACCTTTTAAGCCCTTTGTTGTAGTTGGTCCAACTAGATCAGTGTGCACAATTTCCAGTGGTCTTGTTGTTGAATATTCCTTTGATTTGAACCCGGTCTTTGTTTGCTTTCCTTGTTGGCAATACTTGCATAAAGTGTTGGTTGGTTTCGTGATCTGGGGCATTTCTCTGACTGCTTCTCTTTTTCTGACTTTGACAAAGTTATCAAAATGCATGTTACCCATTCTTCTATGCCATAGCCAACTTTCATCTTCCTTTCCTAGACAACACTTTTCATTTCCAATTTCACTTAACACATATATGTTGTTTGAAGTTCTTGCAGTTGTACCGACCAATTTCCCTGAACCTTCTTTTCTCATCTCACACTTTTTTGAATCGAAAGTAAGTTTATGACCTTGGTCACACATTTGACTCACACTTAGAAGATTATGTTTCATATCTTCTACTAGTAGAACATTTTGTGCCTTTTCATTCTTGTTCCCAATTCAGACTGTGCCTTCTCCAATGATTTTGGGGTACGCTATCAATGATTTTGGATGAATTATCATTTCGAAGGACACTGATCATTTTTCTTTTAAGTAATGTAATAAATTTGTCTTTTATCACATCATATGTTTTGAACATCCATTATCAACATACCAACCATGTTTCTTCTGTAGCTTGTAGAATGACTATGCATTCTTCATTGTTATCTTGATCTTGCTTTCTTATCCATATGGTTTTCGAGGTTCTTTGTCTTGTGTTACATTCTTGATACATTGAGGTTCTTTAGGAGGTGCCGATACGCAATCATGGCCATGTGTCCAAAATTGTTACATTTACTTAACATTCCTTGACCTCAAAATTCAAACTTTGTTGTAACTTCTTCTTTGTGTGTCCCTAGGTCTCATGAATAATCCCTTTGTGTATAACTCTCGAAGTTGTTATTGTGTTCACAGGAGTTGAATATCTTCTAAAAAGGAGGTGATATTATCATTCCTTTTTCTTCTTGAGGCCTATCAACATGCCATTTGATAGTGCGAAATCTGAATCTTCTTAGTGGAGGAGTGTCTGTAATCTTCCTTGTATATCTTCCTCTTTGATTGTTTCTGCATAGCTCTTTGGGTTTGTTTATTGCTCTGTTGTTTTTGGAGCTTGATCCCTTTTAAATGCGATTGTATCCAAGTCCGGACTTGGCATCAAGATCAAGAGATTTTGGTATTGATAATGTCATACATAACTTTTAGGCTAATGCATGTTTTCTTTGAATATCGCTTTCTTAGTGTGACAACCTGCTTCCAAGTGTTCAATGATCTTGTCCTTTTCATCTAGTTGTTCTTTGAGTAGCTTTTCCAATTCTTTATCTTCTTCTATTTGAACCTTCCAATTTTTGTAATGATCCTTTGTTCTAGTTCGGTGTTTTTGTTGTCTGGATTGGCATGATAGTTTCTTGTTTTTCTTCTTTTCTCATACGATAACTTCTATGAACACATTGAGTTCTTCTGCGATAGTCAACCACGCCTCTTCAATTTCTTCTTCAACTTCTTTACTCTTCTTTGGCTTCTTCATATTCTTCTTGAGTCTTCTTTGTAGAGTCTTTTACTACCATGGGCAGAACTTTTTTTGTCTCATTGTCATTGACTTCTCTTCATGATGATGAGATGTCTTCTTTAGTGTATAAGATTTTCTTGAAAACTTTCTTTGTAGTTCTTTGCCTTTATGTATTGTTTTCCTTTTGAGTAACCTTCATCATTTCTCTTTTTCTTATGAGGACATTTATTATCAAAATGATAATATCATCACAATTAAAATAAATTGAAGGGCTGCCTCTATATACCTCTGGTTTAGTTGGTTCCTTGTTCACTCTTTTGTGAAGTTGGCACTTCTTCATGATCTTCAGCGTCATTGCTGCTACTATATTCTTCTTGTTCCTTTTCTTTTGCTTTTGATCTTTTGGATGCTTTAGTGCTTCTTTTACATCTAGGATTTTCTGCTTAGTTCTCATTTCATATCTTTGTAGAGATTCCATGCGATTAAATCCATGATTATTATTGAGTTCGGATCCGATCTTTCTTCTAATCTTGATATCTTATGGTTGAATCTCACATAGGAAGAAATGTGGTATCTTTTAATTTCATTCTGAGGATTCTTCAATTTCTTCTCCCAATCCCTATGATTACATTCACTATTTCCTCGACTAAATAAGAAGTAAATCTTGATATCTTCATCTTCCTTCATTTTTAGTTGTTCGAGATGACCTCTGTAAATGCAGAAGCTTTGCTTCTTTGACTTT
Source organism: Picea sitchensis (assembly GCA_010110895.2). Classification (NCBI taxonomy): domain Eukaryota; kingdom Viridiplantae; phylum Streptophyta; class Pinopsida; order Pinales; family Pinaceae; genus Picea; species Picea sitchensis. Next base: position 6,708 of record SNQJ01S0286729.1, read on the forward strand.
AATATCTCCTTCATAAATATTTTGACTTGTCCCCAAATCTCTTTAAGCGATTTACCTTGTGTAACTTTGGTGAATATTGTATTATCGAGACCATTCAAAAGTGCATTAGTAGCTTTGGATTTATTCTGAACGAGTTTTATTTCTTTGTCATTTGTTGGGTGGGCTTGTTGGGGTCGTGTATCCATCTACAATTGATTGCCAAACAATCCCACTGTGCGTAACTTATATATGTCCCTCATCCTTATGCTCAAAATCATACTTAATCCATCAAGCGTGGTATTCCGTTTTATATAGTTGGTACTCTCCATGATCTACCTTTCAATGGTTAAATTATTTACGAGCGAACACCTTTGATACCAATTGTTGGATTCTTGAGAGGGTGGTGAATCAATATTAAATTTAATCCTTTTTAACCATATAATCAAGTGTTATATCAATGAAGCATTATCATTCAATAACTATAGATAAATAATGAACAAATGAACAAACATACATACATACACTTAGTAAAACCAATGTTTATGTAGGCCAAATCGAGAAAACCATGGAGTGTTTTTTCTTATATGTCTTGAAGAATTACATTCATTGGAAGCACCAACTTCCTTTGTTTTCCAACTCCCAATTGGAAGGCTCCAACCCCTAGTTTCTTAGGCTACAACGAGGAAGATCTAACTCCCAATTCTCTGGCTACAACCATAAAGGGCTACAACCCCTTTGTTCTCTGGCTGTCGAATGTGGCTAACTACTGTCCTTGCCTCGTCCACATACCACGGAAGTAGAAGTAAGTGTGATGGAACCCTTTGTCAGCTTGTCAGCGTGAGATATACTGCTTGTAAACTGTAATAAATTTGAACCATGCATCCAACCATGCATCAACACGTACCTCAGCACGTACCATAAACAAGTGCATCAAGCCATGTACCAACCTATACCAAATAGCCTGTACCGCAAACAAGTGTAAACATGTACCAGTATGTACCAATCATGTGTCAACTACTCATCGACTATGACTCATAAATATGTACCAACATCATCAATATACACCTCATGTATGTGACTCATCAACTTCTTGTCTCAACCATGTACTCAACGTACCTCCAGCAAAATCCCTCATCATTTCATCATCAAATCTAGTTGTAGCTCACGTAATATAGACACGGTGTATATGATGCATTCACCGCAAACCTTCATATCTTCAACAACAAGACTAGCATTTTCGTAAAACTTTTCTTTAGTCTCACATGCCCTAGTTTGGATTAGTCAACAACCCTAATTTGGAAGTAATCATAACTTTGTACGTATAATGAATAAAAATCTGGCCCGATACAATGTTATTAGGTGTGTTTTATGCAATTCCTCGTTCACTACTTGGAACCTCTCGAGGAAAAGGAGTTATACCAAAAATGACATACCTTGGCAGATTAAGCTTATTCTAGAGAGACCTTGTAGGCGTGCCCATAGAATGTTTGTTTCATTGATATGAAACTATGAAAAAAACATACTCTGGTGTATCCTAACCAACACATTTTGGTTTCACTAAATTTTGATCACATTTATGAATGGATTATGACGTTTTTTACTCGAAACACATTTTTTTGACTAGTTTGGTTCCAACCACAAACCCTGTCTTTTCCACGAGTATGCTCCAAAAATACAATGACCCACAAGCTGAAATTTTACAAAATACTTGGATATGTTTTTCTCAATGGCATAGAAATTTCAGTCTGAATCATTATAGAAAAAGTTATAGGCGAAAATGGTGAGATGACTTTGTTTCTATAATGATTCAAAAAATTAAAAAAAAAAAAAAAAAAATTTATCCTTCCTTGCATTTCGGTATGCTTTTCTTCACCTTCCCTCATAATTTTTGGATTGGATATCCTTGGTTACCTCAATACACCTATGATATTCAATATTCTCAGAATGTGATTAAAATGATAGAGCCTTGCCCTTATTTATACTCTCCAAGTAGTTTCGCCAAAACATCTTCTAGGTCACTTGGCCCCACTTTTCTTATTTTAGGGTTAACCCTTTAATTTCTCCATTAAATTTATTATTAGAATAATTTATTTTTTGTATTCACTGAATTATAATACACTCATTACTTCACTTTATTATTTACCTTTTAAAATCTCTTAAACCACTTTGACTACTTTGACCTTTTGGGCTTCTAGATGACATATGAGGGTCCTCCAACCGTGAGCCATAACTCTCAAGCGAAGTGAGGAGTTATGTGATATTCCCCATACCATCAAGAAATGGAATGACATGCCTTATCCATATGGAATAGTATTATCTTAAAATATGTATCATAACTCATCTTGTTATCCATCAAACAAACTTGGGTCCATTACCCAAACTGCAGGGTCTCCAACTTCTTATGGCCATAACTCTCTAACCGTGAGGAGTTATGTGTCGTTCCACATAATACCACTGGAAATGGAATAACAAAGAACTATCCATATAGGATAGTTTACACGACAAGTCATTGTCCTTCATCTCGTATTCCTGAGAATTAAGCTGGGTTCTCTTACTTTCATAAGCATCTTCCGGTGAGGGATTTCACCATAAGGGGACCACTTTGGAGTTCATCCATATTTACTTCTTATCAACCATGACAAGACTCCATATTTACTTCTTATCAACCATGACAAGACAATAATGAGTCATATTTACATCAAACAATATTGGGTCCATTACCCAAACCTTTGTGTTGCGGGGCTTTCTTCAAGGGTTGACATCAATGACAACCAACCTTAATCAACAATATGCTTTGCTAATCACCTGCATCCACACAAAAACATTTGATCATCCTCATCATCCATCAAAAAACTTAAAATATAAAAAAATCACAACCCCTTAACCTACCCATAGTGCACAACTTTCCCCTAGACAGTTGCACACATGTGCGCACCTGTTCTTTGTACAACTGCACACTAATGCACAACTATCTCATAAACAACCATGCATGAGTGCGCAACTGTCAGTCAAACATGCACACATCTCATGCGTGCCTATCTGTCCACCCTCATGCCCACATGTGAGACTGTGTCAAGCACAATTGCACATTATGCGGGGGAAATTGGGTTATACCCGCACACATATGCACATGTATTCCCCCTTTTCCCACACACTTGTGGGCCCCTACTCTTAAAATCCCATGTATGACTCTTCGTACAACCACTACCTACCAACTATCAATTTCACAAGGTGTAGGATGATAGGACCACTAACCTGTCTCTCGCCACTCTCGGATCGGTAGCCTCATGCTCCGCAATCTTGAAATATCCTCATAGATATCTCGTCAGCTCAACAATAATGAAAGGTACAAACAAGGTGGCATTGTGGGCCCACCATCCATATATAGCCCATTTTTCCCAACTTCCACACTCTATTATAGGAGCCCAGAGCCTCCATTTTCTGATCCATTCTCAGCCACGGGATCCTGAACCCGCCATCTACACATTCACATTCCCTGGTCCATCATCTGCACTTGTCCTCGGAGGAGCATTTTTCTCACGCCATGTTCAGGTACACATGCTCACTTTTAGTTTTAATCAAATAGCTGTTATACATTCTTTATCATAAGATATTGTTCATGTCGGATATTTGGTTTTTTGTGTGCAGGTACTTGTTCAACAAGCTTTACAGCCTCTTCAGGTATATGTTCGACACTCACATGTAGTTACTCCCTTTGTAAATTTCATATCCCAGTCACACCCTCTGACATTTACCTTTAGGATCCCTACATCCGGCTCAACAATATATTTCCCTCTACCGCAGTTGGGTACTATCACCTGGTAGCACTCTCCCCCACATGAGTCGTTCCATTCATAGTCCCCCTTGGAAAATCAACACTCATGTTGATTTCACCCGCTAGGGATGGGAGTCACGATTGTTAGAAAAAATAGGATCGCGGAGCAATAAAATAAAACAAATGCAGAAACCAAAACACAGAAGATACACAGTACAAGAGAAACACAGATTTACGTGGTTCACCCAGTGTGGGCTATGTCCACTAGAGAAATTGCCAGGTCCTTTCTTTATTATTATCCAACAAAATGAAGGGATACAACCTATATCAAAACCCACTGTAACTTCCTCTTCTTTCTCTCACAGTCTCCTCTCTCAGAATACAATACTCACCAACATACATAGCCACAATACATTTCCCTCATAAAAGAGGGTTTCCTTCTAGGGAAAAAAACCCTAACATAATCTCTATCGTTAGATCT
>SNQJ01S0286731.1:0-10942 GCA_010110895.2 Picea sitchensis
ATGGCCTAAAGCCGACATAATTAAAATAACATTACTAATCTAAATTACAACTAATGGCCTAAAGCCGACATAAATAAAATAGCATTACTAATCTAATATGCCCCAATTAAGGGGTAATGAGCCAATATTAGGGCTTAACAAATAGTCTTACCTGCAAATATATCAAAAATCATACCATTATACATCAAACAAACTTGGGTCCATAACCCAAACCTTTGTGCTACCAAAATTCTCTATAGGAATTTCTTCAAGGGTTGACATCAATGAAAACCAACCCAATTAATCAACATATGTCACCAATATAATATTCACTTGAACCCCCTCAAGTGTGTCTTTTGCATCATTGTCGAGCGCCTCCTCGGGTTCATTGTCTCCCAACACTGCATCACTCTCGACCTGCCCTATCCAATGCCCCTTTGATTAGTCCCCCAGACTATGACCGAGATTACATCCTCTACTTATCAACCTCTATTGTTTCAGTTGTAGGAATCCTAGTCCAATTAGGGGATGATGGCCATGAACATGTGATTTAGTACATTAGTAAAAACCTTTCAATACCACCCTTAAAGTATAATCATGATGAAAAACTCGCGTTAGCAGCCATCCTCGCAGTCCAAAAATTGTGGCATTACATTCTACTTCGAACTACCAAGGTCATGGCAGATTCCAACCCCGTGCAGTACTTGCTCAGCCGACGGTAGATCAAAGACAAATTTGCCCGATGGGTCGTTATCCTTCAGGAATATGATCTAGAGTTCTCCACTCCCAAAAGAAAGAAATCTTTGGTCCTAGCTGAATGCATTACGACTTTTCCCTCAGATGCCAAAGATTCCCCCATCAATGAATATTTCCCTGATGAACACCTCTTCTTCATCTCCTCAGGCGACCCCTAGTACGACAACCTTCTCGTCTACCTTCGTACACAAAATTTTAGGTCTCACCTTTCTCGAGATGTCCGTCGACACATTCGCCATCAGGCTCCCCGATACCTCCTCATCAGAGGAATTCTTTACGGACGTAGGGTCGATACCATCCTTTGGCGATGTCTTACCATCGACGAAGCCGACCGAGTCTTGAATGATTGCCACAATAGCGCATGCGGTGGTCACCGCTTAGGTATATCTATCCCCAAAAAATCATTCGAGAAGGATACTTCTGGCCCACTTTATTTCATGATTACATCCATGTTGTCAAGAGATGTGATAAATTCTAGCTTTATGCAAACAAAACAGGAGCTCCACCAGCTCTTCTACACCCAGTCATCATGGCCGACCCCTTTTGTAAATGGGGCATAGATTTCATGACTTGAAATCCTCCATCCAGTAATGGACACAAGTACATTGTGGTGGCAGTGGATTATTTTACCAAATGGGCTGAAGCCATGCCCACATTTAACAACATTGCTAATACAACAATGCATTTTTTCTTCAACCATGTCATTACCTGGTTCGGAGTCCCACAACAATTAGTTTATGATCATGGTAAACACTTTGAGAATGATATATTTGTAGAACTCTCCTCAAAGTTAGGCTTCACCCATGAGTTTGCCTCCCCATACTACCCTTAGTCCAATGGGAAGGTTGAGGTTGTCAATACAGTCCTCAAAACCATGCTACAACTCATCCTTAACAAAAACAAGACCAACTGGCACCATATGTTGTTTTCCGCTTTATGGGCCTTGTTACACATTATTTTGGTCACCTCAGTGATCACTGATAACATGTGTTCATGTTCCCATGAAAAGACAAAAAGAGCCTTTCTCCATGAGGAAATCGATTGGCTTTCTCTTCTCAAAAACCTTATTAGGGAAGGTCATCGCACCATGCAAAATGCAAGGGGTGCGATGATCCATGATCATCGCATCTTGCTCTAGAGTTGGACTGCGATGTCTCCGTAGGATGCACTATACCTAGGGTGGGACGATTCCAAAAGATAAGAAAATGTCAAGTTTCACGAATGTTCTAGAAGGGTATCTTCTATAAGATGAGGTGGCCTCCGAACAGTTTGGATCTTACTCGCTTCTCTGATTTGGTGGGATCATCCTAATTTCCTCAACCATATCTCCTTCACATTATATAAAGAGGGATCTCTCATGGAAAATGCTTAGGTTGAATAGGCTAAGATTTGTATGGAGAGTTTCTACTTCTTCTTGGGAGCTTTGCTTTAGTTCTACAAGCTACATGGTGGATCTTCTTCATTCAAAGGCTTTGGAGAAAGTGTGTGTGTTGGAGAAAAGGGTCATCGAAAGGGGACCTTGCGACATCAAGGCTTTGGTTGTAATCTCCACTTTCATTTTAATATGATACAATGATATGTTTATTTCCCATAAAACTAGTCTTGTTTTATTGTATGATTCCTTGATCACATACATAGGTTCTTGTTGAGTATATTATATTGATTTCACTTTGGTTGGCTTGTGTTCCCTTGTAGATTCAATATCATAGGAGCATCGGAGTGGAGCTAGGATGGAAATGGTAAGAGGAAACAAAATTTAAATGGTATGTTGTCTATCTCTTGTTAACTAGTAAACTCAATAGTTAGAGCTTAGGGAAAGCATCATATTTTGTTATGTTTTGTTCTAGTTCCAGGTGGATCTAGAGAGATATGTTTATGTCTGCATTTACCGATTAATCCCATAACAGGCCTATCGTACGACATAAAAAAATTCCATCGGTTTTACACCATTCCATCTCGTACATGGGATCAAAGCCACACTCCCTATCGAGTGTGAAATCCCCACATTACGCACTGCCATAGAGCTCTTCCCTAACACTGCTCCAATAGATCAACTCTCGCTGACCTTAGAGTCCCTTGATGAAGACCTTAGTGTCGGTGAAAATGAGATGGCATTATGGGCTCACCATCCATATATAGGCCCTTTTTCCCAACTTCCACATTCTAGTATAGGAGCTCAGAGCCTCCGTCTTTCGAATCGTTCTCGACCACAAGATCCTGATCCAACCATCTACACATTCATATTCTTCGAGTTATCATTTGCACTTCTCCTCGCAGGAGCATTTTTTTTCACGCCACGTTCAGGTATGCATGCTTACTTTCAGTTTTATCAAATAATTGGTATATGTTCTTTATCATCAGATATTGTTCACATCGGGTATTTGTTGTTTTTTGTGCAGGTACTTGTTAAGCAATATTACAGCCCCTTCAGGTATATGTTCGACACTGGCATGTAATTACTCCCTCTGTAAACAATTGCATATCCCAGTCACACCCTCTGACATTTTCCTTTAGGGTCCCTACATCCGGATCTACAGTACCTTTACCTCTGCCACATTTTGGTACTGTCAACCGATAACACTCTCCCCCACATGAGTTGTCCCATTCATAGTTCCCCTTGGAAACTTGACACTCATGTTGTTTTCATCCCGAGGATTGGGAGTCCCGGTAGATTTTTTCACTTCCGAGAATGAGCCCCATACTTCTTCTTATCATATTGCTAACCTTCCCAATGGACTCTCACATCATATAATCCTACACTTGGTTATGTTGACTGAACCCCCGCAATTCCATTATCCCTCCATCTCATCCACCATCAGTTTTCCCATCTGCAGATTGTCCTCCATCCATTTACCTAATACAGAAACCCACCCATGGGGCCCCCACCCTCTATCAGTTCTCTTTCCCAAACTTGTGCCCTAAATAGGCCAAGCCATCTTTCACCAGGGCACCTATTTTTGTATCTGTTTACCCAACCCAAATTATTCTTGATTTTTTTGGTAATTGTATAAATCTCTTGTTTCCAGCATATACATGTATTTTCTAGTCGTCATCCTCGATGGCCTTCTTTTACCTGGAAAAGAAACCCATGTCACCCTTGGTTGGGGCCTCCACCCTTTTTATATAGACATCGTTGACAAACCCCGAGTATCCCAAATCCATGTAACCACGATCTCTGAGTTTCCCACTTTTTCAGCCTCAAGCACAATTTTACCCCATGTCTAGTTTTCCCCCTGACACTAGATCAAGTTTTATGGTTGCTTCCAATCATCCTTCAAAACCCCAACCAAGGGTAGTCCTGAGTCCTAGAGCATCTTGACTTCATCCATGTTACCCATCAGTATCTGACATCATCTATTACTCAGTGGATTTCAATATTCCCTTTGCTTCTTGACATCATGTCTCCCTTCCTGTCAATATCAACACAATTTCTAGAAGAGTGGCATTATCTTGAATCTCATTACCTTTTCAATGCAAAGTCTCAGACGACACAGAGAGATTCATCATTTCTTTCTTATTATGTTGACCCCCATAACATTTGACTTTAGAAAACTCTCATATTAAGGTGGGTCTTACTATGTGATCATTGCAATTTTCCATACCAACCAAAGACCTCTAAATTTTCTAGGCCATCAATTCCTAAGAGTCATCGACACTTCTTACCATCGTCCAATAATCGATTCAGAGCCAATTCACCATTTCAGAACTGTCATCTGTCGTTACCAACCGCCACCGAGGGCACTGCAGCTATTTACATCATCATACACCTTCAGTTATAGTCCCACATTTTGGTTTCATGACACGAGTATGGGGCATGCCTATCTCGTTTATATACAGATTTTGTTTTTTCTTCCTCGAGAAAGGTTTGGCTCCCACAGTTTTCCCTCTCCCTCTGGCAGATCACTCTTGTAGTTCCTCTCTTCACTCTTCCACACAATGACACCATCAACAAAAGAAACATTGATGTATTTCAGCTATATGTATGCTCCTAACCTCACACATCATGGGGCATCTATTATCACCGAAAAATCGGCTGCAACATTACAAACAACGGTTGAAGAAAGACATCAATTCCAACAGCAATTAGTACACCTACAACATAAAAATCCATCAAAAAGGAATAAAACTATATACTTTGTTCATTAATCAAAGTGTCCAAATTCACCAAAGGAAGTGTACGCACTATGCACAGAATGCGCAGGCCAACACAACCCTAATTGTGAACTGTGCGCAGAATGTGCAGGATGCGCAATTGTCTATGAGAAAACCCGCGTAATTGTCTATGAGAAAACCCGTGCACTTCTAATGAACAAAGCATTTATGAATCTTGCCGGCCTCTCAACCACTTTGAGTCCGACCCCCAACACAATTTGACACTCAGATCTGAACGAAATCTAGCTTGGAGGTTGGTCAAGGGCTAGGAAGTTCCCTAAAAGACCCCTTGTTCACACTATGAACCAATTACATCTTGCCATGAATAGACACTATAAATATGTGCAATGGGTGTGCTAGAAAAATAAGAACTTCAAGGTATTGTTATGCTGCAATAATTCTTCTTGGAGAATCCTCTTTTCTCTTTGAATAATTCAAGCATTATAGCAAGGGCCATTCCACTTACCTCTTGAGAGGATTGGCATTGTATTTCTTCACCATTGTTACTTGTCATTGTATGAAGATAAGATATCTATATTAGGGAACTCAAGAACCCTCCTAAGGATGAAGAGGGGATTCATAAGTCCCTGCCTTTCTCTACGGTGCTATCGTATCAATATATTGATCCATTGGTAGATATATGATTGTCATTTTTATTTTCCATGGTTCTAGTTCTTTCAAGTTTTTTCTAACCTTTGTTTCCTTTTGTTTTTATTTTTATTTCCTTGTTTCATGTGTATTTGATTATCTAATCAACTCACAACTCTCTGTCTTGTTTAGCTGACTTAACTAGGCAAGTAAGTGTTGTGTTTTTTCTCACCCATGTGACAAAACCAACACAACAAGGATGACTACCGGAACAAAGATCGATGAGAAGCTAGATGGAGATGATAACTTCAAGGCCTAGAAGTACAGAGAAACCCTCCTTCTTGAAAAACATGAACTGGATAAGTTCATTATAGAAGAGGTTCAAGAACCTCAAGGAGATGAAGCTAAGGAAAAATATAAGAAGAACATGGTGAGAGAAAAAAGGATTATTGCATACTCCATTAAGAACCACCTTATCCATCATATATCATCATTATCTTCTCCAAAGAAAATGATGGACACCTTAACTTGTCTATTTGAGGGAAGAAACATAAATCGAAGAATGACTCCGAGACCACGGTTGAAGAATGTGAAAATGAAAAATTGAGAAATCATTCACTCCTACTTCTCAAGAGTGAATCAAATCAAGGAGTAGATAGAAGTCATTGGTGACTCAGTAGAAGGAGAAGAGATGGTGATGACTACCTTGAATGGCCTCCCAAAGTCATGGGATGCATTCATCCAAGGAATTTGTTCAAGAAAGAAGATTCCCAAGTTCGATAGGCTTTGGGAAGATTGCAACTAGGAAGAAGCTAGGACAGTTGCAAGAGAAGAAAAGATGGCAGATGAAGATCAAGCCCTAGCCACCCACATGAGGAAAGGAAAGAACAATAAGGAGCATTATTTACCTAAGAAGTTTAATATGGATCAAAGAGAAAACTCAAATATTATATGTTATTGTTGTCGGGAATTGGGACACTTTGTTAGGGATTGCCCCCTCATTATGGAAATTAAGAATAAGAAAGGAAGTAAGAGGCATCAAGCTCACACATCTGAATATGATGAGCCTCCCAATAAGGTTGAAAAGCAAGATGAATAAAGTGATGAGGATTATGTTCTTATCTCAGCCCTCACATGTACTATTACTCATAGAAGTGATACTTGGTTGATAGACAGTGGTGCTTCCAAGCACATGACAGGCTATGAATACTCCTTATCTAAACTTATTCATAAAGATTCACCTCACAAGGTGAAATTGGGTGATGACTATCAGTATCCAATCAAAGGTGTTGGAGAAGATTCCTACAAGTTAAACTCGGGAAAGCCAATGAAGATGAAGGAATTTCTCTATGTTCCAGGTTTAAAGAAGAATCTTCTCTCAATTTCATCATTGGACAAGAAAGGATTTAGAGTCGCATTTATTGATAGTAAATTTCTTATGTGGCCTAGAGGGAAGACCCTTGATGATGAAGTAGTGATTGGAGTTGAAGAATGAGGACTCTAAAAATTAAAAGGACATTCAGACTCTGCAATGGTTCATGATATTGTGAATCCCATTGAACTATGGCATAGAATATTTTCTCACCTACACTACAAATCTCTTCTGATTGTGATCAAAATGGTGACATGTATTCCAGAACCAGATAGTGTGTACAAAGGATGTGCACAAGGAAAGAACATGAAGCACTCCTTTCCCAATAGCGATAGTAGAGCCAAAGGATTTTTGGACATCATGCATTCAGATGTATGTGGACTGATGTCGACAACTTCACTAAGTGGGTATGTATATTATGTATCTTTGATTGATGATTACTCACGTAAAATTTGGATTTATTTGTTAAAAGAAAAGAATAAAGTTTTTGGCAAATTCAAAGAGTTTAAGGCTCTAGTAGAAACTAGACAGAGCATAATATAAAGACCTTGCGATCAGACAATGGAGGTGAATTCACCTCAGAAGAATTCAAGGAGTATTGCAAGGAAATTGGGATTAAGAGGGAGCTTTCTACTCCCTATAACCCTCAGTAGAATGGAATAGCTGAAAGAAAGAACTAGAAAATCATGGAAGTAGTAAAGGCCATGATCCATGATCAATATTTTCCTATGCATGTGTGGGAAGAAGCAGCAAAGACGACACTGTACATGCAGAATAAAAGTCCCTACAGGGTGCTTGAAAACAAGACACCTGAGGAAATGTTTTCAGGAGAGAAGCCAGAAGTCATCCATTTTAGAATATTTGGATGCCTTATATTTGTTCACGTCCCCAAGAAAAAGAGGAAAAATTTGGACCCTTACGGACATAAAGGCATATTTGTTGGTTACAGTGACACATCAAAGGCTTACATGATATACATTATTGGTCACTGGAAAGTGGAGATCAGTCGAGATGTAACCTTTGATGAGAATGAAACTTTCAGTAAATCCAAACAGATCCATGTAGAAGAGGCACATGAAGAAGAGAATGAAATTCCTAAAGTTCTAGAGGCAGTTGAACCAGAGGAAGTCATTCCAGAGGATCATGACATCGTAGAATCTTAGAAACAATCTGATATACCTTCTCGCAAGAGAATACCAGCTTGGGCACAAGAGATTATCAGAGATGAAAAAATAATTGGTGCCCCAGAGAAATATTTCAGGGAAAGTAAGAAGTTGAAGCTGTATTCCAGCTATGTGGCATGCTTGTGTGACATAATGGAAGAAGAACCTTCAAGTTATGAAGAGGCTTCACAAAATCAAGTATGGAAATATGCCATGGAAGAGGAATATCAGTCCATTATGCAAAATGATGTCTGGGATGTGGTTCCCAAACCAAAGGAAAAATTTGTTGTGAGTTCGAAATGCATCTACAAGACGAAACACGCAGTTGATGGCAGTATTGAAAAATATAAGGCAAGATTTTTGGCCCGAGGTTTCTCTTAGAAGGAAGGGATTGACTATGAAGAAAATTTTGTTGTCGTAACAAGATATACCTCGATCAGGACTATACTTTCATTGGCCTCTATGATGGAATGAAAGGTGCACTAGATGGATGTAAAGGCAGTCTTCTTGAATGGTGAAATAAAAGAGGAAGTTTATGTGGAGCAACCACTTGGATTTGAGACACATGACATGGAGACTCATGTGTGCAAATTAAAGAAGGATTTATATGGATTAAAGCAGGCACTGAAAGCATAGTATGGTAAGATTGACAATTTTCTAATGAGCTTGGGTTTTACCAAGAGCAGTGCATATCTTAACCTTTACTTTAAGGTTGAGGATAGTGAACCAGTGATTCTACTATTGTATGTAGATGAGTTGTTTCTAACAGGTGTGAAAAAACTCATCACTGAATGTAAGAGGAAATTGGCTACAGAATTTGAGATGAAATATTTAGGAATGACACACTACTTCTTGGGACTAGAAGTTTGGTAGAGATCAGATGGGATTTTCCTAAATCAAGGAAAGTATGTTGTGGAAATCTTGACGAGGTTCGAGATGTTGCACTGTAAGGCCATGGTTACCCTGATGGTATCAAATCTTAAGTTGTTGTAGGATACAACTTCAGAGATTGTGGATTCTACCTTATACAGGAAGATAATGGGCTTGTTGATGTAATTGACGAACACAAGACCATATATATGTTTGGTTGTGAACACCCTGAGTCAACATTTGGAGCAGCCCAGACAGGTTCATATGGTTGCAGCAAAACATGTGTTGAGGTACCTTAAGGATACTCTAGATCATGGTCTCTGGTATAGATCTGACCATGAGTTTGGATTGTATAGATACTCAAATTCAGATTGGGCCGACAATATTCCTGATCGGAAGAGAACTTCCAGATATTGTTTCAGTGTTTTCTCCGGTATGGTCTCGTGGAGAAGCATAAAGCAGTCATGTGTGGCACTTAGTATGGTTGAAGCTGAGTATGTGGCAGCATGTGCAGCGAGTAGAGAAGCAATATGACTTCGGAAGTTGTTGTCTGGGTTATTTGGTCTCGGATTGGAGGCAACCTGCATTTGGTGTGACAACCAGAGTTGCATGAAGTTGTGAGAGAACCCGGTGTTCCATGACAGTTCGAAGCATATCGAGATCAAATACTACTATATCAGGGATATGGTATAGAGGGGAGCAGTGAGGCTCTAGTTCATGACTACCAAGGATCAGGTTGTGGATGTGTTCACCAAGCCATTGTCGACGACAAAGTTAGAGTACTTCAGGGACAAGCTTAGTGTCGTCCCTCTTCAGAGGGAGTGACAGGTGGAACTCATCCAGCATGAAAAAGGGCAAGCATTGAGTATGGAAAAATATCATCCACCATGAAAAAGGGTTGGCACTAAGTCTGGTGGGTCTCATCTAGCATGAAAAAGGGTTGGCACTGAGACATGAGGGCACATGACCAGGTATTGATGCATCGTAGGGAGTGGATGTCCTAGCGACATGTTGTAGTTATTGAGAGCTACCCACATACCTTGGTTGCATGGGGTGAAGTCATGTTGCACTATGGATATCCGAGGATGTATAGATTCACATGTTCAACAGTCAATGGATGTGATCTTGTGTGGTATTAGACTTGGAGTCTGTGTCTGGAAAGAATACCTTCCTAGTTAAGAGGGAGTGTTAATACTTTTGGTGTAACTACGGAAGATATTCTTGTATATTTGTTTTAATCAAACCTTTAAAAGGTTATTATAATTATATTGTAAAAGTCAATTCAACATAAATTATTATATTATTGGCATTTTACTTATAATTGTAAAAATCCCCTTTGTGGCTAGTCGGCCTTGTTTTATGGTTTAGTTAGGTCAAGAGTCATGTCTCTTCAAGAGACACTATTGTGTATAAATAGAGGATATGTTCCTCTCATTTGGACACACGTGTAGAAATTTTAATACAAATTATGTATTGCCTATATTCTCCTGATCTAACAATTATATGCCACTGTTAAATACATAATCACTTCTACTAATATTCTTTCAGAATTTAAAACACGATCGCCAATTGTAATATCAAGAAGAAATATCAATCACACATAACACAGGTGTTTTTACCGGGAAATCATAAAGCTAAAAACCCCACTATCATATATTATGTATAGATCATGGATCATGAGACAATCTCATACAAAACTCTAATCCAAGAGCTCTCGGTACAATATACAATCGTCTCACACTGTCATACAAAAATTGGCAAATTCATGTGCCAATTTACTGCTTCCAGACAACGTGCCTCCTCTGCGCAATCCCTGCTAATGGAAATACCTGCAATGAATGAATTCCTCTTGACTAGGCTATGCATTCCTCATTGGCACATCCAATGTGTGTGTGGTTGTATGAGTGCACCCACTAAAGTCACAACTGATAGTCAAATTGTCCCTTTCACCTGTTATCTCAACTGGGTCTCCACTGGATCTGACATGCATGTAGTTAACAGTGGTAAATCTTCAGTTGCATGTGAGACCACTGATTGTGAATTAATTAATAATTAATTCACT
>SNQJ01S0286734.1:0-10941 GCA_010110895.2 Picea sitchensis
CTAAGGCTGCCAAGAAGAAGTCAGAATATCAAGCCCCTAAGAAAGGTAATCTCCATGCATTAGTAGTTATTCATTCTTCTCCTGACACATGGATTGTACATTCACACTTCCCATCACATGGAAATCACAAAGGATATTGTATCTTCTGTAATTGCATGCATGGGGCCTCCTATCCTCACAAGGGATGACTCTTCAATCGAGGTCACTGGAAAGGGAGAGTGGAACTAGACCATGGAAGCTTTGAGAATGTCTTGTATGTTCCTCAAATTTCCATGAATCTTCTCTCGGTGTATAAAATTACACACTCAGGCTCAGGAAAAAAGGTGGAGTTCACACCAGAATCTATGTCCATATTCAACATGCAAGGCACCTCCAAAATTGTTGTTGGGGAGGTAAATCATAAATATTAGTTATAAAAATTTTCTAAGTTTATTGAACCTGATTCCTCTATGCTACTTACACATGATGATGAAAATAGTAGGTTATGGCATGAGATATTTGGTCACCTGAATTTCATGTACATTCAACAACTTAACAAGAAGGGTATGGTCACCGAGTTACCTGATATCCACTTTTCTAAAGGGGTTTGTGAAGGATGTGTCATTGGAAATAATCATCAAGAGAAGTTTGAGAAAGGGAAGGCTCACAAGGTCTCCTCTCCATTGGATCTGATTCATAGTGATCTCATGGGTCCATTCCCGTGTCCGTCCATAAACAAGGAAAAGTATGGGATGACATTTTTGGATGATTACATATGTTATACTTGTTTTTTTTTTCTCAAACAAAAGTCTGAGGTATTTGAGAATCTCAAAGAGTTCAAAGAACTTGTTGAGACTCAATCAGGGAGAAATATTAAATCCCTCCATATAGATAATGGTGGGGAGTACGTAAAAAGAGATGTTCAAAATCTTTGTCTTGAGGGTGGGATACAGTTGCAACACACAATACCATATACACCACAACATAATGGGGTTGCTGAGAAGAAAAATAGATATCTCAAAGAGATGGCCAGTTGAATGCTACATGCAAAGGAACTTCTTCCCAAGCTTAAGGAAATGACTCCATTCAAGACTTGGAGTGGTAACAAATTGGAAGTCACCCACTTCCGTATTATTGGATCACGAGCATGGTTTTGCATTATCTTTGAGAAGAGGAAATCACTAGATCCACATAGCCACCCATGCATCTTTTTCAGTTATCATGATGGTGTGAAGGGACACATATTACTTGACCCCTCTACGGACCTGTTATTCCTAATTCCTAGGAATAACTAAGGAGATGATGTCTTTAGGTCCTTAGGTTGAAAACATGGAGTACCAAGAGACAACTTGATCAATAGTGTCAAATTGCACAGATAGAGGCCCCCCTCACCACCATAGATCTCCTCACCACCATAGATCTCAGGTTCATCATGAGGGTATCCACACATCCACTTGCTTCCAAAATACATTATGTCTTTCTCCATGAGGTACAAGCCAGGTATTATGGTGAGTGTCACTTCAATATTTGAGGCATTTGAGTTTGTTGCATTTAAAACTACTTTTGATTATGTAACGTCTTCCTGGAAATTATGCTCTTTGCCCTGTTTCACCTTGGTGGTTGTATGTGTTCCCTAGTAAGTGGTCACCCTTAGGGATGGGTTTTCTACTAGGAGGTCCCCTTGATGATTCATCATGCCATTCCCGACCATACTTGTCACTTTCCACACTTCATCCCCTCATCTCCTTACCTTTTGGGATTTTCAGGTGTACTTACCCAATAAGGGATTGTCTCCCATTTCATGGGAAGAAGGGGTTGAAGTTCGAGAGGGGAGGTAGTTGGTATAATATACAAGCCATATCATAAACCTTCCAGATGCTCTCCCAAAGAGGTCTTGAGAAAAATGAAATTTTTCTCCTAAGAAAATAAAGACCTGCAAAAGAAAACACATAAATATAAATGTCCCACTTGTTGAGAGATTTACACAAGGTGCATTACCAGATAGACTATACCCCCATGGAACCATGTGTATTTCTCCCTTCAAGTGACACTATGGTACTTCCCCCCCAAATAATTGATTCACCAATAGGTAGGACCCATGGTTTGGACCTTAATTAACTAATGGCAATAAATGGGCTTGGAAAAAGGATGCATTGAAAATGAAGGTGCAACACACCCTCTACAAAGACACCCATAAATGAGACACTACAATCCCTTGTATGTCATGAACACCATGCCCAAAATTCTATCCCCCCATCCATATCATATTATCCACATGTATTAGAGAGGGGTTCACATAGGAAACACTCATTGACTTAGGGGACGATTCACCTAATAGGTCACCTTGTCAACCCTCCCATACCTAAACTTGGCAAATTGCATAGGGTCTTTGAGCATTTGTTTAGTTTGATGAGGTGGTTTTATATGCACACACTTAGGTGGATCTTTCATTGAATTGATTTACTCATCAATATGAATTTTACTTGAAATCCTTGGAGGGTGTATTCATTGTCTTTACATGACCTTGCTAGGTGGAAAGATTTGAAAGAACAAGCATAGCTTGGGCTTCCTTGGGGCTTGAATCCCACAGGTTGGATACCACAGATTGCACATTGGACGATGATGAAATCCTTTGGAGGATTGAGAGACACCTTGGATTATCTGACCTATTCCCCCATTGGCCCACCATTTTTCCTTTGGGGGTCAAAACATGACATTTGGAAGACTTGACGCATTTTGGGGGCTAGGGTTTAGAGTGGTGGTGTTGTTGACTTGAGACTTGGCACCTTTTGGATGGAGAGATACCTTGACTTGATTAATAATACCTTAGCACATGAGAGGGAGGCCTTTGGAGGCCCAATGTTTCATCTCCAAGCTCAACGATTTGCTAAGAGAGCCAAAACGTTTCCCTAAAGGGGTGACATCATGCTTCTTTTAGGGTTTCTTATGTGCAAAATCAAATTCAAAATTGTAAAGGGGAAAAGTGAGGGTTGTTGACCCCTTATTTGTGGTTTACCCTAAAGTTAAGTGGACACACACTTTTTAGAGGATTTGTATAAATAAGGATCATTTCTATTTCATTTTTATCATAGCTCTCCCATTGTGAGAAGACTACTTGGTTGAAATTTGCACCATACTTGGGAAATTTTATCTATCTCTCTTGCTACTATCTCTTGTGGCGATTTTATTTGGCTATTGGATGAAGAAGTAAGGCACTATATTTCTTGGAGGCTATTTCTTGCTTTATGGTGGATTTTTCTTGGTTAAAAGGAGTTTATCCTGTTAATTGTTGGACTAGGTAAGGAATCTTTCATGTTATTGTTTCTTTTCTTAGTCACAAGGTTAATTTG
Source organism: Picea sitchensis (assembly GCA_010110895.2). Classification (NCBI taxonomy): domain Eukaryota; kingdom Viridiplantae; phylum Streptophyta; class Pinopsida; order Pinales; family Pinaceae; genus Picea; species Picea sitchensis. The sequence goes on from SNQJ01S0286734.1 coordinate 3,330, forward strand.
GTAAGATTTTGGGGAGTATAAGGGAATACAACCCCACTAATCTTATCATAATTTTCTTGGAATAATTTGTTGCATAAAGGAATACCAGGAGGAGTAAAAAGGCTTACACCCTCCTAGATTTTTCCTAGCTAGTTTTGCTTGCCTTAGGGAGTAAAAGGGATTATGGGTGAAATCATGAAGATGGGTTACACTTTTGCTTGTTTTATGAGAAAAAAAAATAGTATTTTCACAAGTTCTTCAACTTTCAGCATGCAAAAGTATTTTTTTTATTTAGAATTTCACTTTACAGTAAAAACAAAACTTGTGAAGAATTTTGTTAACTTTCCAATGACTATTTTTCAAATTTGTTTTATCACGATTTGATATGTCAATTTGACAATTGTTTAAAAATATGTTCCTTAAACATGAAAGGAATGATAATGAGTTACTTTTTCCTACAAAAATGTATCTATTATTAAACTTATGTTTTTAAGAAACGAAATATACTGTAACAATCTACAGAGACTCTATTTTATTATGACTATAATTTTGAATCTAACGGATGAATATTATAATTTCTAGAATGTTTTGATGTTGATCAAGATGAAAACGTTGCAGATTTTAAACACATGTTTTTCTACACCTTTTTTTTTGTTTTTTTGTAAGTGAGTTGAAAATTTATATTACTGTAACACTATAGTACAAAAATATCAACAAGGAGGGGTCCCCAGATCTGCCAAAAAGGAAACTAGATCAGGGCCCTCGTAGACGCACTAGCAACCAAAAACGAGGGAGTTGGGCCACCACCCTGGGAAACCGACCCAGTCCTCTTAATCTAGTAGAAGATAACAGTAAGTAACAGATAACAGTAATAGATAATATATTCCATATCAGATATTAGTAAGAAGTGCATAAAAACCGTGGTTGATGCTGCACTAGTCCAGGATGATTGGATGGCTTTCGTCTCCTTCCTTCTTTGCCGTTTTTTCCTCTTTCTGCTCTTTTTGGCATAGGGGCAAACCCAGGTTTCAATGCTCAAGAGCACACCAACAAAGCCCAAACCTACTGGCCCTTTCGGCAGCACCTGCGAAGCAAATGCAGTCTCACCCAAAGTAGCTATGAGGGGGTTGTAGGAAAAAGATGTCTACAACTAGGGGAATATCAAGTGGATCTAGTAGAACAATAAAATAATATGCATCTAACACTTATCAAGCTAGATCTATCCTGCGCAGTTATAGATCTGATCTAACACAGCAATGTAAATAACAATATAATAGCAACAGAAACCAAAGCATCAATCACACATCCACAACACAAGGTATACGTGGTTCACCCTCTCTCTAGGGCTACATCCATAGAACTATTCTTATGATTTATTAAGGAATAGCATACAGTTCTTATCTGCAGTCTTAGCTAGCATATCTCCTTTCTTCTCTCTCTTTCTCTCCCCTTCCTGCACACCCAGCTGTAGGACTTGACCTTCACGCACAGCTGAAGATATTACAATATAAACCTCTCTCTCCACAGAGCTATATTCAATACTCAATATAATATGAACAATATCACAACATTAACAACAACCCAACCCAGGTCCTCTTGACCTTTATTTATACATTAAAATCATTCACCGATAGCCTTAGGCTGAAACCTCGGTGCCAAAACCCTAGGTGTCTACAACCCTAGGTCAACTTGACCCTCTTTTTCAGGGCTTCACCAGCTTATCTTTCCTTTCTTCTCGCACGGTGCTCCAAAGCATCCAATGGTGGATTTTTCCACTTACTGAGCCATCCTTGATCCATATTCCTTGTTGATCTGTCATCCTCGATCTCCTCATCCAACGACTTGCTTTTCTGCGCTTCGCTCCATCTTTTCTTCTCTTTTTCTCACTTTGACCCAGTGACAGTCACTGTGTCTCTCGTGAAGCTTGCTTTTTACCTTTTCTTCGTTGTACTTCACTTCCTTCCATAACCAAGGGTCAAAAGGCCCCCAACACTCACCTGTGACTTGTCCCGAGGTACTTCATATCTGGTTCCTCTATGTTGCTTCGACATGGACTGTGCAGTGCAACCTTTGTTTTTTACTTTATGCCTCCTTTCCATCCCTGTCCAGACTATCTTTTATGTGTCTGGTACCTAGTTTCAACTGCAAGTGGTACCTAAACCCTTTTCCTCTGGTCTTTACTTAGAATTGTGAGGTAGCTGGTTGTCATAGTACAACTTCAGTCGACTCCCATTCACCAATCCTTCTTTCCATTCTCCATTCAACGTCTTTAGCTGCACAACTCCTCCTTCTGTGACATAGGCGATCTCATATGGTTTGAGCCAATGTGTTCTGAACTTTCCAGGGTGTTTGATAAACTTACTACCATACATTAGCACTAAGTCACCTTGCTTGAATTCCTTTTTCTTGATGTGCATGTCATGGTAGGCCTTCTCTCTCTCCTTCTGAACTTGTTGATGGAATCTTGTAATGAATCTGTCTTCTTCCAATTGAACCAACTATGCAAGCCTTTCGTGAATAGTGCTAGTGTCATCCATGTCTGTGAACGCAACAATCCTTAAGCTTGGTACGAAATATTCCATCGGGACAACAACTTCAAGACCATAAACCAATTTGAAGGGGGTATGCATTGTTAATTTCTTGCAAGTGGTTCTATAGGCCCATAGTACTGCAGGTAATCTTAAATCCTAGTCATCCCTGTTCACACTGCAAATCTTCGTCAATGTTGTCTCCAAGATTTTGTTGAATGATTCAACTGTCCCATTTGATTGTGGATGGTAAGGTGTACTCTTCTGATGGTGGATTGTAAACTCTTCAGTTAGGACTTCAATTGTCTTATTGATGAAGTGTGTGCCTTCATCTCTCATTGGGATCTTGGGGCATCCAAATCTGGTTATTATGTCATCAAATATAAAATGCGTAGCTGTAGTTGCACTACAGTCCTTGAATTCTCTGGCTTAAGCCCATTTGGTTAAGTATTCTGTTGCAGTAATGATGTACCTTGCTCCTGTGCACTTCCCTGGTGGGTTTATAGGTCCCACAAAGTCAATAGCCTACTTTTCAAATGCTTGTAGGGTCAACTGTGGTGCTAATGACATTTCATATCTTTGGGATGGTTTTCCAACTCTCTAGCATACATCACATGCTCTGGCATATTCTTTAGCATCTTTGTGTAAGGTAGGCCACCATAGGCCAGCTCACAGAACCTTCTACGCAGTTTCTTTCCCTGTGTAATGTCCTCTTGCGATGCTCTCATGAGATTCTGTGAGGATTAGTGGTCGCTCTGTCTCCATAACACACCTTCTTAGTATCTCATCAGGTCCCATTTTGTACAGATGACCAACGATCAACAAAAAGTCTGCAGCGCGCACCACTAGTTGTTTCTTCTGAGGAATTGTTATATACTCACTTGGAGCCCTTCTTGTTGACATAAAATGGACTATGTCTATGAAGTGGTCATCAATCTTTCTAATGGAAAGAATTTGTGCATCCGACAGTGTGTCCTCTAAGCTGGTGGGTTCTTCGCCATGTTCCAACCTCGACAAGTGGTTAGGGCCCTTGTTCATTCTTCCTGGCTTAACTATGATTTCAAAGTCATATTCTTGAAACAACAGAAACCATCTGCAGATTATCCCCCCCCAACACTGGCTTGTTGACTAGGTACTTCAGCGCGGAGTGATCAGTAAACATTTTAAAGTGTCCTCCCAACAAGTAGTGGCAGAATTTTTGTAGCGCATACACCATGGCTAAACCTTCTTTCTCTGTAGTGGTGTAGTTAATCTCAGTTGTAGATAGCTTCCTGCTGGAAAATGCTAATGTCTGATCAATGTCCCCTTCTCCAGGTTGTGCCAGTACTTCTCCTAATACAATAGAAGATGCATCGACATGCACATGAAACTCCTTGTTCCAATATGGGAAGACCAGGATGGGCGTAGTGACCATCTTCTGTTTCAGTGTGTCGAAGCTCTGTTGGCATTCATCTGTCCAGCCAAACTGACGGTCCTTCTTCAACAACTTCTCCATCGGTGTTGTAATTTGGGCATAGCCTTTAATAAATTTCCTGTAATATCCAGTATGGCCTAGTACAGTGCACAGTTGTTTGAATGAAATAAGTGGTGGTAAATCAACTATAATTGTAATCTTTGATGGATCAACCAACAATCCTTGCTTGCATACAATATGGCCTAATAGTACTCCAAATGGTGAGAAGAAGATGCACTTCTTCAGATTTAAATCAATTTGACACTGCCTACATTTATCCAACATTAGCCTTAAACATTCAATATGGTTTTTCAACAAACCAAACATAGTCTAGTCATCAAAATATGCTTCTAAAAATTTATGCATAAATTCTTTGAACGCTTCGACCACCACCCTGGAAAAGATGGCTGGGGCATTCTTCAGTCCAAATGGCATTACTTTATATTGGTAGGATCCCCACTCGGTAGAAAACGTGGTCTTGTGGCAGTCCTCCTTGGCAATCTGGATATGATGGTATCCTGAAAAGCCATCTATAAAAGAATATACCTCCTGGCCTCCCACGTTGTCTAATACTTCATCTATGAATGGTGTAGGGAAAGGGTCATGCAAACAAGCATCATTCAGCTTCCTAAGGTCCACACATATCATAATCTCACCTTGGGTCTTCTTGTCTTGCACTACCATAGGGCTGATCCACTCCGACTCTTCAACAGGTTCAATAATCCCTGCTTCCAGCATTCTGTCGAGCTTAATTTTCACTTTTTCCTTGTATTTCGGGTTCAGCCTTGTTAGCGATATTTCTTGTATAGGGGGGATATAATGTAAATGAAGGGGTAAAAACCCACTTGTCCAAAGTTTCGGGCGGCAATGCGCCTGTGATAAGCAGCAAGCAAGACCGGGCGGTCCAGATTTGTGCGCCCAGATCGATGGCGCACAGCAAATTCTGGACCCCCTCGCCTTTCGACCTTTAAGCAAAAGGGGGGGGTCCGGAATCGGGGGCGCACCTCTTCGATGGCCCAGATGAGTGCGCCCAGATCAACGGCGATGAAGACCATTCCGGACCCCCCCCCCGCCTTTCTACCTTTAAGCGGAAGGGGGGGGTCTGGAATCGAATAAGCAGCTTCCTACGGCTGAGATTTCAGCGCTCAGATCAACGACACCAAGGCAGCCACGTCCTTCTCAGTTGCTCTGTCTTTAACCCCGTGTGGGCCCTTCTCTCGTCGTTACACCTTCCTTTTCACCTTTCCCTTGTTGCCGTGTGTCATCTATCCGCGTCCCCATCTCCGCCCAGGTGGCCCGTCCCCCTTCTCATTATCTAGTCACCACCTGCCACGAATCCCGTTCCTTTTTCATGTCAGCCTCTCGCCAAAGAACGGGTCCACTACCCCTCGTCTTCCTCCTCTTTCGCCTATTTTATTCCACCATAATCCTCCCCTTTGTCACTCTTCCTACGCCACGCCTTTCCCTTTGCGACCTTGTAATACGAGGCCACCACTTCCATCATTCGCCGTCATTCGCCTTGTTGGCCTTTCATGCTCGTCCCTCAAGCCTCTCAGTTATTCCACTTGGAAACATGAGGAGTCTTCCATATTCCGAGGCGCTGAGTTGGCTGAGCTGTCCTCAATCCCAAGAAGTAGTTATTGAAGCGGTTGAGGGTGGTTAGACATCGTCTCTGCCATAATGGGGGCATCCTGCATTGAATTAAAGGCACGTCGATTCATCGATGTAACTGTCATAAGATCGATCGCGTCTTCCATAAGTTGCACGGTTATTCAAAGATTGCGGCTGCAGAGTGTCAGAGGCCATGCAGACGCAAAGCTTTTATTGCATTTTCTTGGTTCTGCTGTTGTTGTTGTTCTAAGTATATGTAGGCATTTTTGCCATTTTTGTATCTATCGATGGTAGAGCTAAGCTCCCGACTGTAAAGTTTCAGCAAATACTCTGGTTTTCTGGTTATGCCTCTGTGTTTGAGATTTCTTGGTTTATAACAAACAATTCTCTTTCTTTTCCATCTTTGCTTCATCTTTTGCTTGAGGATTCACAGTAGTGCATCTTGTTACAATAAAGGATTTGTTGTGACGTTGTCATGCCCTCTGGTATTTGTATTTGAATGTGAAAGGATTTCATATTCAAATGCATTCTTCTTCAGTCTGTCCCGAATAGGATGTCTGTGATAGACCTTGCACCCTCCTTGCATAAGTCTTCCATCTACTCACCCTTTACTACGACTCATTGTTTGGAGTTTATCAAGACCTCACTCTTTCATGCATGCCTGGTTTGGTTTCTGAGTTGACACGATGCCGTTCTGAGTTTTCCTCCATTTGATCACCCTTCAAACAAATCGTGACATTAAACTGATGGGCTTTGGGCTCTGCTCCTGCTAGCAATCCAGGAGTGACCTCCGAACGCCAACATTAACTGGCGCCGTTGCCGGGGACGATGTTGAATATATTCCCTGGGATTGAACGACAACGAACAACTGATTTCTGAGGGTGCATCAGATATCAGAACTTGAAGATTGCTACTGTGCACCTGGCGACTCCACTGTGACGACTCCGCTGGGGAGAATCTGTCCTATCAGCTGTGGCTTCGAAAGGTAGACACACGAGGTCTAATCCACATTTGCCTTTAGCCACACTAGAGGAAAACTTGGAAGCAGTGCGCAGAAAGGGAAAGAGCTCTGCAAAAGAAGTTTCAGTCACTGAAAAAGGTAATATGCCATCCCCTTCTATGAAAACTCCATTTTCAGATTTTCAGCTTCCTAGTCGTACTTCCTCTGAGGTTTCCCGTTTTCTGAACTTTGGGAGTGTTCCTGCTGAGTTTTCTCCTCCTGGTCTAGTATCAGAGGGCGAGATCCTTGTCACTCCCCCCTCAGGAGGATTCACCACTCCTCCTTTGATTACTACTGCTGCGTAGAGAGAAATACCTGCACACTTAAGTCCCTCAGACGTCTCTCTGTTTTCCCCTCCATCTCCTCCAAGTTCTCCTGTGAGGACCCCTTTTTCTTCCTCACCTATTCACACTCCATCTCCTCCGAGTTCTCCTCCACTCAACGTCCCTATGGCTGGTGCTAATCCCCCTTAGAACAGAATGGATGCTATAGTCGCTGCTAGATATGCTCCTTTGGTCCTGCCCCATCCTGTGAATCCTCTCCCTGCTGGAGACTACTTGAAGTATATGCCCAAGTTCACTGGGGAAGGGGACATAACTGCTGAAGAGCACTTGGCTGCTTTTTACAGTTATGCAGATAACCTCAATATTGAGAATGAAGATGTTTGTATGAGAGTCTTTGTCCAGAGTTTGGATGGTGAGGTTAGAAAATGGGTCAGGGGGCTGGCCCCTGGATCTATTGCTGGTATTGAAGCTCTGGATAATGTTTTCCTGAGGCAGTGGGGAGACAGAAAAGATTATATTTATTACATGACTGAGTTTGGGTCCCTGAAGAAGCAGGAAGGAGAGTCAGTCTCTGACTTTTCCAAAAGATTTAACAAGATGTATAATAAGATTCCTGCAGAAATAAAACCTTCCGAAGCCTCTGCTCAAATTTCATATGCTAGTGCATTTGACCCTGACTTCTGTCTCGTATTAAGAGAAAGAAGAGCCACCTCTTTAGCTCAGATGCAAGATGCAGCTATAGAAGTGGAATCCAACA
>SNQJ01S0286736.1:0-10941 GCA_010110895.2 Picea sitchensis
CATGTATGTGCCAACTCATCAACTACTTGTCTCAACCATGTACTCAACATGTACCTCAACCAAAAGCCCTCATCAATTTCATTATCCAAATTTGATTTGTAGCTCTATAATAGACCTGGTGTATATGAACCCATTCCTTCAAACCTTCCTTAAATTCAAGAACAAGAGACTAGCATTTTCATCAAACTTTTCTTTAGTCTCACATGCCTAGTTTTGGATTAGTCAACAACCCTAACTTGAAGAAATCATAAATTTGTACTTGTAATGTATAAATATCTAAAACTGATAAACAATGTTATTCATTGTGTTTTATGCAATTCCTCCAGGTTTCACTACTTGGAACCTCTCAGAAAAGGTGTTATAGAAAAAATGGCATACCTTGTTGAATTTTGGCTTATCCTAGAGAGCGACCTTGTAGAGTGTACCCCGCATGGAATATTTGTTGAATTCATCTAAAACTATTACACAAAATACTAAAGACTGTACACTAACCAACACATTTTGTTTCACTTAATTTGGATCTGTTATGAAGAAGTTAGGACGTTTTAACTCGAAACACTTGTTTTTTACTAGTTTCGGGACTAGCCACAAACCCTATTTTCCACGGAGTGTAACCCAAAAAATACAATGACCCACGAGATGAATTTTTTACCATGGATACTTGGATATTTTTTGTTAATGTGATATCAATTACATGGTCTGAATCATTATAGAAAACAAATTATAGCGAAAATGGTGAGATGACCTGTAAATAACAAACCTTAGAAAGCACCATCAAAAGAATTTATCCTTCCTTGCATTTCGGCCTTCTTTTCTTCACCTTCCCTCAGAATTTCAGCTTAGATATCCTTGGTTACCTCATAAACCTATAGATATTCAATATGCTCAAGTTTGATTAAAATTAGAGAGCCTTGCCTCTTACTTATACTCTGCAAGTAGCTTCCTTAAAAACATCTTCTAGGTCACTTGGCCCCACTTTCCTTATTTTAGGGTTAACCCACTTCTAATTTCTCCATTAAATTTATGATTGAAATAATTTATTTTGTTTTCACTTTGAATTATAATACACTCATTATTTCACTTTATTATTTCTCTTTTATAATCTCGTAAACCACTTTGACTACTTTGACCCTTTGGGGCTTCTATATGACATATGAGGGTCCTCCAACTTCGTAAGGCCATAACTCTGGAACCGTGAGGAGTTATGTGGCATTCCACATACCACCAGAAATGGAATGAAATGTACTGTCCATATAGAATAGTATTATCTGAAAATAAATCGTAACTCATATTGTTATCCATCAAACAAATTTGGGTCCATTACCCAAACCTGGGGCCTCCAACTTCTCATGGCCATAAATCTCTAACCGTGAGGAGTTATGTGGCGTTCCACATAACACTAGAAATGGAATGACAAGAAATATCCATATAGGATATTTTACCTAAAAAATTCATTGTCATTCATCTCATTATTCCACAATTAAGCATGGGTTCTCTTACTCCGCAAAGCGTCTTTCCGTGAGGGATTTCACCATAAGGGGACCACTTTGGAGTTCATCCATCTTTACTTCTTATCAACCATGACAAGATAATAATAAGTCATATTTACATCAAACAATATTGGGTCCATTACCCAAACCTTTGTGTTGTGGGGCTTTCTTCAAGGGTTGACATCAATGACAACCAACCTTAATCAACATGATTTGTCTCCCTTCTTATGGTTTGGACTTTGATTCAGAGACTGCATATGATTCAAAGGCTTTCACCTCAGCCACCAATGACTGCTTTGAGTGACATCCAGCGGTGTTATTCCTGGGGCTCTTATGGAACTCACACAATTTCCCAGTGTCTTTCTTTGTCTTCTCATTGTCCTTATTTGTTTGTGTTTGGAATGGTTTTCCTGAGGCTTCCCATCCTTTCTCTACCCTTTTTTCTATTGGTCGGGGCCACATTTTCTCTACTTCTGCTGTGAGGGGTTTGCAGACCCAAACTGTCGCATCTTTTGTTTAACATTCTTTTCGATTTTGACAACATATCGATAGGTCGCGCCCAAGGACTAAATATCTAGGAAAATCATTTATATATAGATGTATCTATGTATATCGTTGTGGTACTTGATCACCAGATGTCGCTCAGAGTCTTTGATACCCAGCTTGGTGCACAAGATATGGAATACATTGGTGAACTCTGGCACTATTTGGTCCCTTTCCTATCGTAGTGTGGTCCATCTTGTATATAAGTCGTCATAAATTCCAACATGGTAGTACTGTTCATTAATATAATCTGTGAAGGAACCCCAAGTGCATGCAACTACAAATAATGTAGATCCCTCTATTTCCTTTTTCTCATAGAAAGTCTCCCACCAATATTTGACATGGGGGATGACCTTGAGGTGCACAAATGTAATATTTTCTCTATTGAAAAAGTTGTGGATAGAAAAATACCCTTCTAGAAGGTTTAACCATTTATCGATAGCATCCACATCTATTTTACCTTCGAATATAGGAATATCAAAATTGATTTTTACCTTGAAAGGGGTGGAGCCTTTGTTTGAGGTAGATGTGTCTCTTATTGGCAGTCGTTAAAGGATTTGTGAAAATTTTTCCATCATCTCATTCCCCTATCACTCAAGGGCTTCCTCGAGAAACATTTTGAAAGGATATCATGTCCCATCGTCTTTATTTTCTCCCTACATGGAAGGTTTCTTGGGCATGCAAGAGCAGTTCTCCTAAAGAGAAACAAGCTCGAAACCCAACTCTCTATACCTTGACCTCATCGAGGACATGCACTAAAAAAGTTACAAGGAGTAGACCGCTTTGATTCCACCGATCCAAATTTATGAGTAGAACGAAATGAAAAAAAAAATATATCTATAATGTTAACACAGATACACAGTGAATAATAATAGAGATATCGTAAAATTGGACTTATATTAAATAAGAAATATGTTGAAACTATAAAATGCAGACTAAAACAAGCTTGCTAGAATGGTGGAACTTATCTCTAAGAAGAGATGTGACGGAGACGCTCATTCGCACGAACATGAGTACAATGAGGCTCCAAAGTCCTAGACATCCAAAAACCTAACCCTAGGAGATGAAGCGCCAAAAGTCACGTGGGCCCCATTGGGGTAAGTTGGTACATCAACTCCCAAAGGTTGTAAATTTTGCATACAATCTTCGTTTTAGGCGCACGATAGCCTGTTGGAAAGGTTTATCTAATGAATACACATTATTATGTCACACTTTCACTCTATCTACAGTGTGATTGTGGAGGGCCCAAAAAAACGTTGTTTAGGGCCTCAAAACGACCCTAGAAGTTTAGGACCCGAAAAGCTAGAAAAAAACTTCCAAGATGAAATTTGTATGTGAGCCAGTTGGAAGAGGTGGGTGGCCACCAATATCCACCTGGATCAAACTATGAGGTTATGCATTCACTTCAAACAACTCAACATGGTTATTATAAAGGACAAGTACTCTTTTCCAAGGATCGATGATATTTTTATTAGTTGAAGGGAGAAAATATATTTTCCAAAATTGAATTGAGATCGAGTTATCATCAAGTGAGAATTAGAGAAGAAGATACTAGAAAGACAACCTTTTGGAAATGGTATAATCATTATGAGTTTGTGGTGGTACCATTTGGGTTGACAAATGCACCAATCACTTTTATGTGTTTAATGAATGGAGTGTTAATATATTACCTAGACAAATTTTTTATTGTCTTCTTAGATGATATTATTATATACTCAAAGACAGAGGAGGATCATGAACACCATTTGAGGATGGTGCTACAAGGGTTGAGAATGCCAATTGTATGCCAAGTTAAGAAAGTGTACATTCTATCAAAAGATAATATGTTGTTTGGGATACATCATCTTAGAGGATGGAATATTAGTGGATCCATAAAATATTGAAGCAATCAGAGGTTGACCAACATTAAAGAGTATTTCATAGGTCATATAATTTATGGGGCTAGTGGGTTACTACAGGAGATTCATTGCATGTTTCTCAAGGATATCACACTCAATCACCTCATTATAAAATAAAGGAATAAAATTTGAATGGACTACCAAGTGTGAAGAGATTTTCCAACACTTGAATGATTTATTAACCATTGTACCTATCTTAAATATTGCATATCCAAATGAGGATTTTGTTGTGTGTAGAGATGCATGTAAAGAAGGGATTTGTGGAGTCCTTACCCAAAATGGGTATGTAATTTACTATAAGTCGAGAAAGTTGAAGGATCATGAGAAGAGTTATGCTACACATGATTTGGAATTGGAAACAATTGTTCATGCATTAAAAATGTGGAGGCATTATCTCATGGTCAGAAAATTCAAGATAAAGAAAAACCATAGTGTTCTAAATTATTTGTTTGGACAACCAACATTGAATGCCAGATAAGTTAGATGGTTGAAATTCCTCTATGGATACGACTTTGACATTAAACACATAAAAGGGAAAGAAAATAAAGTGGTTGATGCACTCAGTAGGAGGTTGCATGAAATGCATCTTATAGCCATTAGTATGTGCAATATAGATTTGAAATATGGCATTTTAGACACTGTAACAATATACCAACATTATGTGCAAGTTAAAGTAAGATTACAACAAGATAATGTACATCAAAAATTTAAATATTATGGGATGGAAGAGGATATAATACTCTTGTACAGGGACAAATTTTATGTTCCTGATTCTCAGGAGTTGATAAATTCAATTCTAAAAGAGATGCACAATGTGCCATATGTTGGACATCCATGGTATCAGAAAAAACATTGTGGTTGTAAGAGGCCAACACTTTTGGCCCAGTATGAAGAAAGATGTACTTGATTTTATTGCAAGATGCATGGAATGTCAAAAAGAAAAGGATGAGCACATTCATCCAGGAAGATTTCTATAGCCATTGCCCATTCTGGAATGGAAATGGGAAGTAGTTACTTTAGATTTTATCACCAAGTTGTCCATAAAAACAAGGAGACATTATTCCATCATGGTAGTGGTGGAAAAGCTTACAAAGGTTGCACATTTTATACCAGTTAAGCTGAAACATAAGGCATCCAATAATGAATAAATGTATTTTAAGGAAATTTCTAAGCTGCATGGTGTGCCTAAGGAAATGATGTCCAATAGAGATTCCAAGTTCACTTCTAATTTTTGGAAAGGTTTGTTCAAAGTATTTGGTTCAAATATGAATTTCAACATAGTGCATAATGCATAATCAAATGGGTATATAGATGGGGCAACCAAATAATTGAAGATATGCATAAAATGTATGTCATGGACTAGCCTTCTAGATGGGAAGAATATCTTCATTTAGTTTAGTTTGATTATACCAATGGGTATTAGGCATCATTGAAGATGATTCTGTTTGAAGCCTTGCATGGTAGGAAATGCAACATGCCAATGAGTTGGGATAACCCGACAGACAAAGAAATTATTGGGCCAAAATTTCTAAAGGAAATGGAAGAGTGTGTGGTAAAGATAAAATAGAATTTAAATATTGCACATGATAGGAAAAAAATTGTGCATACAAAGTCATAGCACATGGAGAATTCAAAGTGGGTGAGCATGTGTTTCTAAAAGTAAAGGAAAAGGGGAGCTTGTTGGAATAAAAAAGTTGCCCAAAGTTGGTAGTGAGATATCGTGGTTGATTTAAAGTCTTAGATAGGATATGAATGGCTACACACATGCTTGCATTTCCTACATCCATGCATATTCATAATGTGTTTCATGTGTCTTTTTTGAAAAATTATGTGTTTGATCCTAACCACGTAATTGATTGGAATGTGATCTAGGTGGAGCACAAAGGAGACTTTAATGCAGAACTAGTGCAGATCCTATATCAAAAATTCAAATTTCTCAACAATTGAGCCATCAGCCTGGTAAATGTCCAATGGACCTACTATGGTCCCGAAGACACCATGTGGGAGCATGAGGAGGCCATGAGGGAAGATTACATGCAACCTTTTGTAGATTATGAGGGAAGGGAACATGAATGTACATTTGTATATAAGTGTACAGAGAATCCATTTTGGTGTAGCTAGAGTTCCTGGAGCCACAACTCAAGACTTCCTATCCATACTATGTTGGAGCCCTGGAAGGGAAGTGGGATAGGTTGACGGACTATAGTGTAGAGAATGGGGTACACTTCCTTAGGTTGTGCAAGATGAGGGGAATGAGAGATTGTTGGTTAGAATTTCTTGAAGAGTCATTAAACCATGAAATTATTGAGTATTGTGATGTAATATTATGCATATGTATACATGTACATCTATATGATAATGTGCACTAAGGACAATGAAAATTGTAGGGGCGGGGATTGTAACACCCCAGTTTTAATCCCAGGTTTAGCGATGTATATTGTAAATATGATGTATGGCTATGAGCCAATAAATGTAATATGTAAATGATATACATTGAAAATAATAAAATGAAATACATCACTGGATGCTAGATGCGTAAGGACTAGACTCATGGTGAGATATGATTCAACAATATAGGGGGATTAAAGGGGATTTTTAGGGGATTCAACATGCCTAGAGTCTTACGCCACCTTCATCAATTAGTTTTTTATTTATATATTTAACCCTTTGACTTATTACACACTCAATCATTGAATTCATGTAAGAGATTGGGTAACAAAGTCATCCCACTCAGTTATGATATCATGGGTTGAGTGTAATCATCTTTGGGGGAAGTGTGAGATTCAAGAAAGGATGGGGGGAAATAAGAGGAAATTTGAGTAGAGAAGGGAGGATATTTTAGAACAATAAGAAGTGAGGAAAAACTGGAGTTTAGTGTTGGTAAAGAGTAGACAACCATAGTTGGTATTGAAGACAGCTTACAAAAGTTGGTAATTATTTTGAGAAAGGGGTTGGCACATGAGTAAGTGTTTTTATATTGAGAAACTACCCAAATAGAATCTATAAGTTCTATGTGAACACTCTTGTTGCAGATGGATTTCTTGGATCCCCTAGTTGAGAGATTCTTGACCAGTCTATGTTGGAGCCCTAGAGGGGATGGAGATTGTCTAAGGGACTGTGGTGTAGAGAAGGAAATATCATCCCTTGGTTTGTGCAGACTGATGGGGGAGAGATGGATGGTTGGAATGGTTGTAGGAGCCACATTAGTGTGTTTTAGTGAGTTTTTATATGTTAGAGTGGATTGCAGACACTTGTAGGAGTTTGTCTATCCTTGTGGAATGATATCCCCAACTCAAGGGTGGTTTCTTGTAGAGAGAATTGTTGCAACAAAGCCTATAATTGGGTGGAACGTTCATCGTATGTAGTCAATTGTGTAAAACATTTTTAAAATATAAGTGTTTTGATCACTGTGTTATTTAATATTAAGTGTTTTGTGTAAATGTTGCATTTTAATCTATGTTTTATGTGATTGAATGCTACTGTGAATTCTTAAATAATATGCATTCAAAAATTCAAAACTATTAATAATCATGAATCATTTTTTATTATGTTGTGTGGATGCATTCATATTAAATTGGTATAATATCTATGTATTCCTCTTATTTGTTTAGTGATGTGTCCTAATAAGGAAGTTGGGTACGTTACATAGCACCCTAGTGTAAAGTCCAGCCGCAAGTGCTACCTTGGGGAAACAAGATGGAATTGAACCATTATCACCTCAATAAAATATCCCCTTCACTTTAGGCTAGCTCCAAAGGACAAGGGGGGTATCCATATCTACTAATGATAGATCTATGAGTAAATATCTTTAGTGAATTAATACCATGCAAGCTTATGATTTACTTCAATGAATCCACAATATGTATGACAATGCAAAGTACAAGTATTATAACTAATATTGGATGTGGGTGGCCTTGAAAGCATGTTTTCCAACTTGTTTGTGTTTCCCTTCTTATACTTGATGACTAGATGAAATTGCTTTAAAAACCCCATCCACTTGTAATGTCTAGTTTGTTGTAGCTTACTCTAGGCCTGCAAATATTGTAGTAGCTAATGATCTGTGTGGATTATCGTCTCCTTTCCCATCAAATAGTTCTTCCACTTCTTGAAAAATTGAACCAAGTCATAGATTTCCTTGTCATAGTTAGGGTAGTTGATAAATTCCCCATGAAATATTTCAAAATGATAGTGATTAAATTCCTTAAGATAGCTATCCAAGATAAATAACATGAAACCACAAACTATCCACTTAAGAGAGAAGGGTTATGAGTTAGTGGATGTGTGTGACAAATATAATGTAAATATAAACAATAAAGAAAAATTCATGTTTTCATTAAGATCATTATAATTCCAATAAATGAAACTTAGAATATTCTACTTGAAATAAACCACTTTAAGCTACTTTAGAGCACAAGGAATGAAATTAGGTAGCATAAATTGATGGTGCAATGTGTGCTTTGAGGTCCTATCAATCATATGCTGAAATAAGGACTATATCAATGTTTTCCCACACTTATAAACATGTTTTAATGATGAATAAATGTGGAATTATAGATTTAGACTAAAGAATAAACCATCCAAGAGTGACATTTTCCACTTATATGCAAGAAATCTTGGACGTTTTGGTTGGGTCTTGAGATATGCAACAAATAAACAACTGAAACATGTCAGAATGAAGATTATAATAGATATGTCAATGTAATAAATGAGAACTTGAAGGAAAATAATGAATCCCCCCTTAGGTTATCCAATGTTAGTACTAGAATTCACCCAAACAATCTCCAAATAAATGATATGAAATTCGAATCAATTTGGAGATGAATTTCACCACTAGAAATGTATGATAAACTTGTAGCAATATTATAGTTAATGAAATACAAGCCAGGTATAAATGTAAATGAACCTTTAAGCATAAAACCTAATTCTATATTTTCTTCAAATCTAGTTCTTATTTATGTTACGTAATTTATGGATTTGGGAGAACCTTGAAATCAACCCAAAACAAGATAAATAAATCCTTGAAGCACAATATTATTGGGATGGTTTTCCTCTTTAGGGTTTAGAGATAATAAATGAGGAAGAAACCTTTGACAAACTAGTCTAGTAAATAAAATAAACAATGAACTTTGCACTAGACTAGGACATAAATCCAAATTATGATTTTTCTTTGATTCCCCATTAGATTTAGTTCTAAACAAAATAAAATGTTTAAATTTTGTGGTTTTGGGTTGGTTTTCAGGAGAAGACAAGTGCTATATTCCAACTAGGGCTTATGTGATCAAGAAATATGCCCCTCTTAGAAATGGTCTATCTTATCTTAATGGATTAGGGCTAAGAGACTAGAACCTTGGGGGTAAATTAGTCTCTTATCTAATCAAGATAAGGTATGTAGACCAAGGCCAAATAATAAGGGGTTCCTAAAGGAATCACCTTTACCAACAAGATCAACTATATCTTTATAAAAATAATAAATACCCTTGCTAGGGGTCCAAAGTAAAAACAAAGCAAGGAATTGAGCAGATACCAAACTAACAAAAGAAGAAGGAAGGGATTTACCCCAAAAATTATTCCCTCTAAGTGGTAGTATTACCCTTCAAATGGATAAATCTTTAAAACTTATAGTAGTCTTAAGAAAACACAACAAATATTTAATGCACCAAAATTACCAAGAGAGAAGAGCTCCAAGAATTGATATCAACACCTCAATAGGTAGATATTCAACAAAAATGTACCCTCAAATAAGTATCCAACAACAAAAAGAACTTGGAATGAGAGGAGGATCCTATATTTATAGAGGAGGCTTCATCATCCTTCTCAATAAATATTATTTTCTATCGCCTTATATATAGATGAGGAAAACTATGAAATTGATTTGTCTTCCAATTAACTAAAAGAGACTAAGCCAAAATACAAAAAAGATATGCCACATGTATGATAATTCCTCCAAGAGAGGAATTCGTCCAAAAAGTGAGGTCTAACTAGGGTCTAAGAGGCTCAATGTCTCTTCCAAAAACAATGGGAGACCTTCAAAATATGTCAATATGATCCTCTAATGAAGAATAGTACAACTAAATGTCGATGACTAGACAAGTGGAACAATCACACGTGTGGGATAAATGTGGTCCAAAAGAGAGGATGGATCCTCCAAATGAGATTTAGCATCTACATGAGAGGTCTACAAGGTGGACAATCATCCTCAAATCATGCAAGCAACCTCCCAAAGTCATGAATTTTATGGTAAGGACCCTAATTTTCATGAGAACTTTAAAGAATGTTTTATTTTATTCTCTATTAAACAAATAGTGTTGATACAATATAGTTTGAACTTGATAGTTGTATGTCCAAGTATAATATCCTAACAATAAATGACTTAGAATTTTAACTATTGTTCATGAACAATTTCCAAGTTTACAAGGATAGGATTTTACACATACATCCAACACTTTGAACGCTTTTATTGTTATAGAACATGCTCAAAGAGGATAATGAGAGTCCATAAATAGATTGTTCAATTATTAATGGATTTCCTTTGAATAAGTAACAACTATGAATACATGTGACATCCATATGATAAAATATCATAAATGGAATGTATAGTAATGGCCTTAGAGGGTAATTTAGTGAGGGTGAGATAATTTATTTTATGGAAGAGAAATGCATTCGGTCACATTTGGAAAGAGGTGTGAAGACATTTCCAATGTTAACTAAGAACTCATCCTCATTTAGAAGGATAGATGTTTAAACATGCCCCCAACGCTTTGAAATACATTTTTATTAGACCACATGCTCAAAGGGTATAATAAGAATCCATAAATAGATAATTAATTCTTAATAGGTTTCCTTCCAGTAAGTGACAACTACAAGTGATATCAATATGAAATAGTATCATAAATGGGTTGTATAGTAGTTGCCTCATAGGGAAATTTATTGAAAGGTAATCCAATTGCTTGTATGGAGGAGAAATATGTTGGGTCACATCTGTCAAGAGGCATGATGTTCTTTCCAATGTT
>SNQJ01S0286739.1:0-10941 GCA_010110895.2 Picea sitchensis
AAGGAAGAGGACATGTGTCTACACTTCTATCTAAGGAAGACATGTTCCTGCATACATGGAAAATGTAGGAGGGAGAGAACATGTATATGCATGAGATGCAAGAGGAAGAGGACATGATGCATATGGAAAATGCAGGAGAAAGAGTAGAACATACACTAGCCGTATTTGTCAAACTAATTTAAAGCCCTCACATTAAAAGACACATTGAAATTTGGGTGACTGACAAAATTGCATATTGGAAATCATCCTAAAAAGTTAAGATAGTGAATGAGTGAATGAAAAAATACATTGGGACTACGATAGTGAATGAGTAAATGGAAAATACATTGGTACTATCTAAACTTGTAATAAGACTTTGAGAACCAATAAGATTGTAAATAATTGATTTTTTTTTTAAATATTTAAAAAAAAAATACAAACTATGGCATAAAATTAGGGATATAATAAATATATTAAAAGTCAACTTAAATTAATAGTAGTTTAACGTCGAATCGAATGCTAGAGTCCCTCAGCCTTCGAAGGGACTAATAAGTAGAGTATGACATCCTAAATATACAAGTGTGAGAGGAGATCAAGAATATGATTTGTACATCTCATTCAATATGACATCTCATATGGGTGTGAGAAATGTGAGACATTTGTCATACTAACATTTGAATTTTTGGTGGAAGGTCTTCTTTGTTCTTGATATGATTTGTACATCTCATATGGGTGTGATAAATGTGAGACATTTGTCACACTATCATTTGAAATTTTGGTGGAAGATCTTTTTTGTTCTTGATTATTATTTTGGGGTTTTGGTTTTGTTGAAGTACTTTTTTGTGATATATTTGGTGAACTTGGGTTTTTGGTTGTTGTTTCTCGATCTCATTTTTTATAGTATTCATTTATGCTATCCAATGCCTCAATATCATCTAGGGTGATTCCAGGAGATGCTTAAGGAGGATTTTTATTATCTCTCCCTCCTTCTTCTAGTTGCACAGACTTACTAAATGATGAGTAGTATCCAATTGAAAACATGTGTGTCGAAAACAAATCTTTAGGGTCGAAACCCTGGATTGCCTAGACTTCTTCTAAATTGAACTGGTCAAATTGAGTTGTGTATTCATCTAGATGAGAAATTTTTTTCATAGACATTTCTCAAACTTTCCACGACAATGAGATTAATTGTTTTTTTCTTTTTTTCGTTGAAGAAATATGCCTAACATTTGTATTGTTTGCATACATCAACAGTGAAAAGTCTATCAGAAACATAAAATGGTAGGAGAGAGGGTTTCACTTGAAATCCATAGAGTCTAATGAAACTGAAATCTTCCATGGTTTCAAAAACTCATTTCTCTAACATAATGGATACACCTTCTAGTGATAGTATGGACGTGGTGGGGCTATGAATCATCTTCTTAAAAGAGTTTTAATCACTAAAGCTGATACTAGACTTCACACCAACTTTGTAGTTACTCATCAATTAACTAACTATAAAATAGGTTACAGTCTTCACTGATAAGCAGAAGTAGCAACTAAAAAAGACAGTCTAAAATCCAATGCATTTTATCGTCGTGGGAAGCATAGCTTGCAACTAGAAAAAAAGACAGGCCAGTCCCAAAAAAAAAGAAATAAAGTGTATTACCAGTTTTAAATGTTTCAGCCTATAATATCACAGTAAAAAATATATTTGGTAATGAAATTTCAAACAATGTTGCAATCATTATAAAATCTTTGAAACCAATCTCAGTTATAATTCACCATTCTTACAATCTTATTAAAAGAATAATGTAAGAAGCAAAGTTAAGGAAGAAACAATTGTAAAAGATAAAACAGACAATACATAATTTTGGTGGTAGGTGGTCATGATTCACAATTAAATGTTTTGCAATTGATTTGAAACTTTGATCTATTAATTTATTTCTATGTATTATATATGTTGGGTAGGCTGGGTGTCTGTTTCATTATATTCAATTTAAATTTACAAAGTTTGCAATATAATATTCAGGACAATACAATCATCAAAATTTACTTCAATAAGCATTATCAAATATCTTATTCAGAGGAGCTTTCAGGGTGGCTCGTGAATTCTTTATTTGTGATTCATGAACCACGAACAGCTTTACTTGCCTTCAAGGCTAGCTTTAAGTCTAGCAGTTAGAATTTAAAATGTAGTTCAGAATAGCCTTTTTAGCCAAAACTTCCAGATACAACAGGGTGCATTTTTTTCATCTTTTATTTCCACCTTCTGTCTTTCATATAGCTCTATATTACAACTTGTGTTTTCTTGTGATTTTTTATTTGGAAACTACAGGACATTGTATACTAATACTTGACATCTAACTGCTTATCGCGCTTATATTTTGTTTAAGATATCTGAAGCTCACAGAGTTATTAGTATTATAATTATATATTTCAATAATTATAATTATACTAATAACATTAATTCTCAGTTATTAATTAATAAAAATGAATTAATGGTTTATTAATTATTTTTTGCTTATTGAATTAAAAAGTATATTTCAATGAAATTATTATATTCATTACATTAATCATATGATTCAATGGGTTGTCGTTATTATTTTGTATCTTAATATTACATTTTAAAGGAATTGTTATTATTATATTAATGCTGGTAGTGGTAGTAGTATTAGTTAAACGTCCACTGGATAAGGTGGTCTATTGCTTTGGACCTTAAGAATGGTGGTACTTGGCGGATTCTTTAGAATTTTGTTTACATGCTTGAAAAGCATTATTCAAAGAAGCTTTCCAAGAGATCCACACTTTGTTGAGTTAAGGAGGTTGGAAGGAGGTTGGTAGTCGATCAATATGTTGAAATGAGAGGATCTAATATGGGTGCTTATGGAGTTGGACAATCCTAAGAAGGGTGCTTTCATCTTCAACTGCTTAGTGCTGGGTATTACTCATGGCGTTTTAGGATTGATCAGCCCGAGTTTTGCTATATGGGCTTTCATTGAGGAATTTGTTCTTATTATATGATGTTCATTTTTTTTCTTTACACTTGCAAAGGCATAGATAATTTGATCTTCTAGATTAGGTTGGTCATGCATAATGCCTTAATTTTCTTTTTCCTCCTAACTCTTTATCCACCACATTTTCCTTGGAATTTTGATTTGACATTTTAATAGTATCTTTATTTTGCAAGATGGTTTCTTCCATGATTCCCAATAGTTTTTTAATGGAACCGGGGCGTCTTTATGCCATCCTCATGGTGGTAAAGTTTATGACTTGATTTGAAACAATTTTAGGTAGCTATCTTATGCTTCCATGTTGTTTAACTTGTTCTTATACACATTGGGTATCTAGTCGCCATGCTCTCAATGGGGAGAGACTTATTTCTTTGATGGTACAAAAATGTGTACATTATTATTATTATATTAATATTACATGATTATTAACAAATTAATGCATTATTACATATGAATTAATGTTTTATTTAATGTAATAGGTCTTATTACAAGATCATTAATATATTGATAATACTTTATTAAGAGAATTAGAAATTGATGATTAATAATATCTATCCGTTCATTATTAATATTTTCTTATATATGTTTTATTTGTTTTCTATTGTTTTTTTTTTTTTTTTTTTTTTTTTTTTTTTTTTTTTTTGGACATTAATAAAATTATATTGTTTATTAATAATAATAATTTATTAATGTTTTTTTTTTTTTTTTTTTTTTTTTTTATTTTATTTTTTTGTTTGTTATATTCTTAAATATACTCAGTATCTTTCTTTTTGTTTTTATTCCCTAGTATTTTATTGTTTTTATTTGGGAAAGAGCAGGCACAAAAGATTGATATGTCATTTGGAACTGAAGTGTAATTACTTCCCCTGTATATAAATCCAAAGATAAAAGATGGATCTTGTCCATGCATAGCTCTCATAAGTCCAAGATTAAAGATGGATGTTGTCCATGCATCTCTTAAGTCATGGCATATCTTATTTATGCAGCTAAGAGACGTATTATAGTATTTTGTGGATGTAGTATTCTTCCTTTCTGTGGTATTTTAGGTGACTTTCTGAATCATCAAACAAAGACTAATATCATGGAGTTCTATAGGTGTGCTTAACATTAAACATGTATGGTTCAAATCGTTAACAGCTATGAGTATGCTTATTTTTTTCCATAATATTTAGTATGAAAACTTCTAAAAACTGATTTTGGATGCTTTGGGTAGTCCTTGAATCTTTTGTAAGCCGTTATATTGGCAATAAATGAAGCAAAATTAGTGTAGGTTTGAATTTGATAAGTTGAATCTATATGGGTGGTAACAAAGAAGCGTCATATTAACGAAGAGCATGGAATTCATGCCATCTTTCTTGTCATTTTCTGTTTCTCAACCTTGGAATCTGGGCAGTCTAGGCCAGGACGTGTATATGTTAGAGTTAGTGCTTTGAGGGTGCATTAGTTTAGATAAGAAAAACATATATGATGTTATTTGATTCAGACCATTATACTCCACCACAGTATTACACAGATCCGACCCAGATAGGAATCAACTTCAGTCTTGGAGCTACCTATCGTTATTTTACATGATTTTATAGTAAAGAAGCCCATGCAGGAAGGAATTAGAAGAGATGTAAGAAGGGGATGATATCGATATGGGCGTGGGATGGGGAGATGAATTCAGTGCAGCTGATTCCAAGTTCCATCCCTATAATCTGGAGAAAGGATTGAGTATTCCTAAAGCTAATACACACGGTCCCAGAAAGCTTGTAAGTATAAAGTACCATCTCGATCATACAGGAAGGAACTATTTTGTCGTGTAAATAAAGCGACCCCACCAGGACCCTCAAGCTTGCAAAGTTGAAGATAATCTTGGAAGGTATAGCTTCTATCCATGCATAACAACTAGATGTTGGCCAAGAGGCTGGTCATTTCAAACACATAGTGCATGCCTAAATTCTTCAATCTCTCCACCATGAGGGTTAACCAGGCCTATGGGTATCACATTTTCCCTGTTTAGTATGTTTCTCACTGAATGAATCATCATCTACCCAAAAAAATTCTGTTTAGTTTGTTGTTCCCGGAATGAATCATCATTGTGATTGCTCCTGCTGCAGCAAGAAGAGGCACAAGAAAATTATGGAAGAACCTATCTTTTGGTTACAGTGTAACACCCCTTCATATGGTACTTGGTATTGTAGCTCTGACTAATCTTTGATTCGATGGATGGTTGGATGGGTACCAATACCGTGGGGGCTTAATCTATTCCAGTTATACGAGCGAGAATTGGGTCATTCAGGGAACATCTACCCAACAACCTTATTTTTCACCAGGTTCGTCCCTTAATCTAATATTACTTCTCCGTAATCTATAACATTTCAATCCTTTCATGCTATGGTTATCTCATTTCGTGTGTCTTCAACTCTAGTTCTTGCATATATATTACAGAAAAACATCTGCTTTACAAGACTCCTCTATCCTTTTATGGGATACATTGATGGTGCATGAAAGAAGTCACGCTTATTACGCGCCGAATACTTCAGACGAATGGGAAGGACAAGGAGCCAGCCATCGCCATTCCTTTATTTTACGATGTGACTCCTGCGCAAGTTCGTCACCCAGATCAATCTCATGGAAGCCCATTTGTTGAAGCGTTCGAAGAGCATGAGAGGTGTGGGAGATACAACCAACAAGAAATTCATGAATGGAAGGTTGTTCTCCATACAATCTCTCGTTTCTTTGGATGGTCACTCCAAGAAGACAAAAATGGGTTGGTAACTCTCTCTGTTATGATATAAGCATTGAAAGCACAAAATATTTTCAATTTTAGGCGTATACTTGTGGTAATGGAGGCTGAATTAATCATCTTTTTAATCTAAAATTCTAATCAGTGGCTAACAATTAAGATGCTGGAATATTCTTAGTTGTCCTCCCAAGTCAATGAATGTGATTTACACTTTTCCTGTCCCCTTGTATTTTTTAAATGCATTCTTTAAATTATTTACTTTTAACATTTACCTAATCATATTAAAGAATTACTATAACAACATATAATTACCCGTTTAAATGATTTCGCGTTGCTTGGCTACCACATTTAAGATTAGTAACCACGAATTTCTCCTCTCATGTTCTTGGTTTCCTCAGCGTTTCTAGCGCTAACGATCCATTTATATTAGAGCGGGGCGTAGTAATATATGATGCCAGAGTGTCTCGCATCCAGCGTGGCTCCACCGTCACCTGGCACGGTAGCTCAAATTATCTCTTAAACAGCTCAGCCAGTTCGATGCAATAATATCGCGTAAGTAGCGCAGTGTCCCGAACCGTATTCTTTACCGCGAGCTCCAAAGAACATGCGCAGAGTATGGACCGCATTATGTATAAAATGAACTAAATATGCCTTTAGAAGTGTCACATAATTTGTAGTATAGTCCATATATTCCAAAATACAATGAAGCCTTGAGTCGGTGTATTCTCACAGCTAGCACTATTATATTCTTTATATCACAAGCACAATCATTATATTCTATAAGGTGAAAAGCATGGTGATTATATTATCTTTCAATGATATAGTACTTTCTCTCATGGTGATTAGAAATACAATTAATTATCGATGATAAAGGTCATGTCAAATTATCCATTTAACTCCGTTTTAATGCGATGATATTTAGTATTTGTAATTAAATCCATTATAAGGGAAACAATGAAATGGGTTCTTTCTCGTCTGAACCTTCAAATTGATAGTGAAACTGTTTCCAAATTCCAAACCCTGGATGGATGAGATCGATACAACCGCTATGCCATCACCATACAATATTATATTTTATCCAGATGCCCTCTGCCTTTCTCTAAGGTGATATACTATTCTCCAAGATGATTTCTCAAACATAGATTCGATTACATTTCATTGTGATTTTCTAAATACCGGCACAATGATTTAAGATGGTTACACCACAAGGCAATATTTCTATCACGGTAGATTTTCAATCAATAAATTGAAACTTATTTGTTTTCCACTCTATAGTATTTGCCATTATCTTAGGACATCATTGCAGCAACTCCGAAGATAAGTCGGACATGAAGGAATTAATTCCACAAATAAGCTCACTAATCCGTACCGGAAATATTTCACAACCTCGGTGAAATGACCCTAACATCCTGATGGTATCCTTTAGCAGATTGAACTGGCATCCTTATATAAATTAGAGATTCCGCAATTCCACCTTGGATCGAACCAGTAAGATGTCTTACCAATTGGAGTCTGGGAAGAGCCAAGAGATTGACTTCAATGGTATTTCAAGCTATGTATTCTTTATAATATCACAACTTGCATGCTTATGAGGCGCAGTTGTACCTCCATCCCACAGTGGAAGCTACTGATGGAAGGAAGGCATTGAGTGACCCACCTCAATATCAGTAGTGGTAAGTAGCGGTAATTGATAGGATATATGTACTACACCTCCAATACTAATAGCCTACCCCAACAAAGCTCTTTTCTTTTTGTTATGGATTTTTGGGTAGGGCATGTCCCGATCTACCACATGCTCATTGAGTAAAAACTCAGAGTGAAGGTTTTCAAAAAGACGAGTTGGAAAAAACAAACAATGTTCTTGTAAACCAACATTAATGGTCTCCATAATTCATCGTCTTATGTTTTAAATGTGCAGAGACATAAGAGATAGCTACCAGGAATGAGGTTTCTTTCTGCAAGGGCTTGAGCCAAGTATGGCTTTCTGGCATCCTGACTTCCCCGCGGCTTGTATGACTTCCTCAACTACTACCGTTGTGAGTTCCTCCTTATCTCACATTGATGACATTGATGTATAGATTAGCGAAAGACATATGGGGAAATGGATGCGATGACATTGATGTATGGGTCTTGAAAGGAAACATATAAGAATGGATAACAATTGCTTGAAGATGGAAAATGTTGGAGGAAGAGGACATGTGCCTGCATGCATGGAAAATGATGAAGGAAGAGGACATGTGTCTACACTTCTATCTAAGGAAGACATGTTCCTGCATACATGGAAAATAGCAGTAAGGAAAGGGAGGCAGACATGTGAATCAATGTTATTTATTCTATCTTATGGAGGTTCTCGATGATTTCATAGATTATCGAAGTCATTCATGAATATTGCATCATAGTCAATCCATAACTAAATCTAGTTGTGAAGTAAATGATCATTCATAAACACACATAGATAAGTAAAGAACACAAGACACAATATCCTCTCTAAACCCTTTCTTTATTCATCTTTTGTCTTACTAACTGTCTATTACATTCATGATATTTTCATCCATTGATTCTCTTCTACCCACACTAATCTCCCAATCTCGTTACATATTTATACCCAAAATCTAGGGCTTAAACCCCTATTATCCCAAAATAGCCTATTACAATGCATGGCATGGCCAGCTTCAGTTAACTGTCTGTTTGCTTTCTTCTACTTGTCATTCTTTATACATCTTATCTCCTGCTTTTCTATTTATGGAAAGACACACTTTCGTCCTTCACGCTTTCTCCTCTTGTTCGCTTGCTTTATTCTTTCGTCCATGCGATGTCTTCGTTCTGTGCGCTTTCCTTCCTTCTGCGCCATTTCTACCTTCTGCACACTTTCCTCTTTCTACGTGATTTCTTCATTCTGTGTGATTTCTTCATACTTAGGTTTTTCTCCAAAATTGCATCCAAAACTGTCTGTCCAACACTTGACATATCTTACAAAGACTATTTTCATGACTAAGTAGCACTTTTGTCAATACAATATTTTTGCAACGGGTCTTTTAAATTATTATTTAATTTTTCCATGTATTGCCTTGATTATCAAATGTTGTAGCTCTTAATTCAAAGTTGCTAATTGCATGGTTTGATTTATGATTTATGGCGGAGATTTTATGAAAACCGCGTCACTTAATAACAATAATCAATTCATATGAGTGGTAGTTGATGTGGCGATAGGAAATAAATTTCATCGGGAATGGTGATATCGTATCTAAATATATGAAAATTGGTTAACTATGGAGGTGTAAAGTGATGAATGGAAAGTGCATTGTGGTGATTTGGGGAATGCGGGATGTGGGATATGGAGAACAGAAGGGGAGATATGAGGGGACTCCTGCATCCGCAATCAAGAATTATAATAAGTACCAAAAATATAAGAATCATTTTGGAGTACGCAAAAATGCGAGATGTGTGGTTGCGGGGCTAGGGAAAGTTAAATAGAAGTGAGGGGAGGACCCCACATACTCAATCAAGAAATCAGTTAAGTATCAAAAGGCAAAAGGTACCTTATGAGTGACGTGGAAATGGGAAGGGTCTTTTTAAGTGTTGCGGTTTGCAAGTTGTGGGATGTAGGTATTTTTGGGGTGAGGGATGGATTAGTCTTCCGACACAAAGGAAACGATTATAATCTTTCTTTTTATAGTATTTTTTTTCATTCTTACCAATTTTAGAAGAACAACAACATGTAATGGGTTTATATTCTTTATATGATACAATCTTACCATGTTCTTGTGTAGAATGTGTGTTCACATTTATAAATAATTTGGGGTTCCTTTTAACATGTGATGAACACACTACACTACCAGTCTCTCTGTTCGTATTGTTACTCACACATTGTTCCTCATGAGTGAGAAACCCAATGACCTCATCAAAAGTGAGTTCTCCTTTAAATAACACATAAGCTTGGAAAAAAATACGAAATCCTTTGAGAAGGCTATAGAGTGGTGGATACAAGGTATTCATCATCCATTTTCTCTCCCACTACCACAAGTTGGTCTTGAGTTTTATTCATCCTTTAGAGATGAGTGGAAATAGAATCATCCATACACGCATCTCATTTGTTTCATCATAAAGTTTTTTTAATGTTTTTTTGTTGAAGTTGTTTTCCTTGAAGATAAGTCCTAACTTATTCAATGACTGAAAATCAATGACAACCAAAGGTTATAGGTCTTTTACTTACCTAGCAATAATTTCTTCTTGCTCTATCTTGACAAGACTAAGTATTGTTCACCCCTTCAACAATTTTCAAGCTTATTTTACCAATGAGAATATGACAAATTTTAAACTTCAAAATGGAATAGTTTTTGTGATTGAGTTTGTTAGACTCAAACAACACATACTAATCAATATTATTACTAGGCGTTGTTTGCAAAGAAGTTATGAGTTTAAAATATTGCTTAACAAAAATATAGAATTAAGATAGAAATAATTAAAAATTGGTAAAAACTTACCATATACAAAGACAAAAGTATTTAAAATCACTAAAATATAACTTTGCAAAATTTCATATAAATATAAAAAAATATTTATTTTAACACAATTATCAAAATAACAAAAACAAACATTGTTTAGACATTAAATCACATCCTACTTAAAAAACTATATATCAAAAAGACCCAATAGAATAGTTTATTTTTAACATGCTTCCAATGTAGTACACATAGTAGAATCTACTATATCAAAAAGACCCAATAGGATAGTTTATTTTTGACATGCTTCCAATGTAGTACACATAGAATCTACACTGTATAAAGTAAAGTTTGCAAGAAATCAATGAAGAGAAGAATAGTATTAAAAAAACATTTGAAGGGCACTTTAAAGAGTTTTTGCTAAAGTTAATGTCTTCAAGTTCTAATGTTACATTCTCCTTCAAACCGTGAATCCCTACCGTGAATAATAGAATTCCACTCAAACTTTACGAGTGAATAATAGACTTCCACACATCAAGCTTTACTTGTATTAATAAGATACAATTATCATATAACATTTTCACCTTCGAATCTATAAATCTAAATCACTTAGATTAACAAGTGTTGCATTACAACTCCGTTTCTGTCGAACAATATTGAATATATATAAGATTTATTATGTATGTGTTGCACCTTGTAGGGATTATTGAATAGAATGCTATTAAGCCGATCATTTAAGTACTGGTTCGATTTATTAGGCCGAGTTACCCAGCCCACTATCTAAAAATGGCAAAAAAAA
>SNQJ01S0286740.1:0-10941 GCA_010110895.2 Picea sitchensis
TGGGTTCTCCAACTTCTCATGGCCATAACTCTCTAACCGTGAGGATTTATGTGGCGTTCCACATACCACTGGAAATGGAATGACAAGAAATATCCATATAGGATAGTGTCACTGAAAAATTCACTGACCTTCATCTCATTATTCCAGAAATGAGCATGGGTTCTCTAACCATACTTCTAGGATAACTCAATCCGCAAAGCGTCTTCCCGTGAGGGATTTAACCATAAGGGGACCACTTTGGAGTTCATCCATCTGTACTTCTTATCAACCATGACAAGAAAATAATGATTCATCTTTACATCAAACAAACTTGGGTGCATTACCCAAACCTTTGTGCTACCGGGCTTTCTTCAAGGATTGACATCAATGACAACTAACCTTAATCAACATTTATAATTATGTTAGTCTAATAGGGTTTTAACCTACCATAAAAAAGATCTAGAGAGGAACTAAGGGAAACTAATGATAAGCCAAAAACCAAAGCAAAAGAAAATAAAAGAAAAAGAAGGGAGGAAGAAGCCAAACCCTAACACTCAAACTTGCTCATTCTTGGTCTCTTTGTTAGCTTATTAAGGGGAGTCAATTGTTGCTTATTTCCAAACCACCATATTTGTTTATGTTGTTTGGATGCTTTATCATATCTAGTGCCTCTCTAATGCATCGTTTGTAATAGTGGTTTTCTTTTGCAAGGATTGTGGTATCCTCTAGGATCACATGATGCTTTGTCTTGAGGGAGTGTTCTGCTAAGGCTGATGTGTGAACATGTTCATTCTTAATGTCTCCCTCATGTTATTTAATCTTTATTTGGAATGATCTACCAGTTTAACCAATGTATATTTTCCCACATGAGCAAGAAACCTTATAGACACATTTTTCTTGATGTTGGTCAATGGGGTCTTTGAAAGACCTCATTCTGTGTCTAATGGTTATTAGTGGTTTGAAAGAGCTAGTAATCTCCTTTATTTTCAATATTTTGGCTATCCTATCAATGACTTCTTGTCCTGAAGATGAATCTACGTATTGAGATTCAAAACGTTGATGAAAAACATGTCTCTCACTGTGGTTAATTAAGAAGAATCCTCTCTAAATTTTTACTATTCTCGGGAGAAAATTACAAATGAGTGAGCTATACACAGACTTTGTGTATTGTTGCTCACTTTGAAGATAAAAATTGCATCAATCCATGGCTAAGAGACGCCTTCGCTTATAGTGAACATGCACATTAACTCCTCTGTCCACTCAACCTCCAATAAGCTACCCTCTTCAATCTCTAACTTTTGCTACTATCCTTCCCTTTTTCTCCTTCCATCTCCGTCATTTTTGTTTTCTTTGCTTCAACGTTCATTCTTTTAATGCATTGCCTCTTGAAGGCCAATTGTCACGTGGTTCGTGTCCACTTCCAATTTTTCCTAAAAGACAAACATAAATAAAAAGTAATGATTACAATTTTATAAAGTATGTTGGGTGAGGATCCAATTTAGATCATTTTGTCCTATTTTGTAATTTCTATGTATTTTCCCCCTTTTACCATTATTAGGGTTAAATATGTCTAGCTTGCTATAGGTTAGTGTGTTAAAAATTATGAACAACAATATCTACTAGATGATTTGCATTTGAATGTGCATTGTTTCATTTTAATTAGTGAGAAGTTGGCATAAGTCATCTTATTTCATATAAACCCAGTGGAATAACTCAAGTGGTTGAGTGCATTGAGCTTCATGCAGAAGGTTTAAAGGTTGATCCCCCAAGTTGGTTTCCTTTGTTGCATGCCTCACTCAATGTCCTTACCATGTTAGGCGTAGTAATCAACATCAAAGGGTTTCCCTGTGTACATCCATGAAATGTAGGGAAGTGCCCAAGGATTCCCCCTTAGGTTTTTTCTCGGAAATAAAAGGTCACGTTCTTTCACATAGATGTGATTGTAATTTTTTAGGCTTTTCACTTCTTTTTGTTTCACATTCATTTTATAAACATCAAAATTGTATACCCTTGACGGACAAAATCTTGCTTTTTGTTTATCATCCATATTATAAACACAAAAATTGTCGGTCCTTGCAAGACAACAACTTAGGTTACCATTTCTACCTTTCCCAAGTAGTATGGACCCCCCAAAGAACTATTTAAGGAATAAGTGCCAACTAGGACATTGAACAAAAGCAAAAAACAATTACTTCAATAATGTAAAACACACATAATTCAACACTCTTTTACATTGTTTTCATCTCTTAGCTTAAAAATGAACTATTTAAAGATGCAATAATGCTTTTCAATGATGTATCTATTTATTATCATTTTTGTTTACTTCTCTTTTAGTAGTTTTCCATATTTTCCTTTCAAATGATAACATAGTCCAAGTTGAAGGTGATGGAGGACCTTAGAGATGGTTGGGTCTTACCTCCCATCCACATGTTAGCTAGTTGTTTGGTATGGTCATGAGGGTTATTTTGTATTTGTACTTGCATTATTTTTGTCGATTTTTTAATTTTCAAGGTGTTTCCCCAAAAGGGATTTATAAGCCCCAAAATATTACAAAAAAAACTCAAAAAATCTAAAAATTATTCATCCTTTTCTTATTACTTTATGTTTTGGCCAATGTCCCATTTGGGAAACCGACTCTGGGCCTGCCACTTAGATGGTTTATGTACGACACTTATTTCAAGCATTGTGAATTATTAGACAATAACAGTCAAAACCAAGGAATCTTCATTGGGACCTACTTTGTATCCAAATTGCGAGTGTTATGTCTCTAGTATTGAACCAATTTGTTCTCTTTTTATCCCACATCTCAATTGAAAAGAAATTGACTATCCCTCCTTTGGTGTGAATACTATTTTTCATAAATAACCCAACTAAACTTCCTTGCGGTGGACTTGGATCGTTTCTTTTTGCAGGTATCATTTTTGTGATAAAGTGGTTTTACAAGCCTAAAAACATTAGTGACAAGATAAGGGGCCAACCACCTCCTACCAAATTCACGGGGTACTCTTTCTTTAATCCAAATAATTTGTGCTATCGACTAGAGTATCTTAAATCTCGTTGTTTTAGTACCTTGTTCTAATTGGATGTTGTGAAATAAAATTGTTGTGCCTACTTAGGATGACCTTCAAAATGATGTGATTTTCCTTTCCCTAAACAACTAATAAGTAAAAAAAAATTGCAAAAAAAATATTTTAATATCTTGCTAAGCCTTTCACTAGTGCTTCCTTATTAGTCAAGATAATTATAAGATTGTCTTACTTACACAATTTATTAGTTTGCAATGAAGAAATCATGTTGTATGTAATAACCTTGATATGAACCCCAATTGTAAATGAAAATGTAAATGTACATATAGGCTGGTGAGCTGTCGGTACCAAGTTTTGGTTCATTTTTGCACGCATTTGAGTAGTGCGTGAGGATTGTTTGCCAAAGGAAGATCACGATCATTCCACAGCGTGTCACACACCTGATTAAGTGCACATGGATTGCACATCCATGGAAGAGTGTGCACATTCCATAGTTTTTTTCACACACGAGTAAGTGCGTGAGGATTACCTTGAAGTGCACACCAGACCGAGTTGTGTGTGTGTGTATGTATTTGAGGCCAGAGAGCATGTGTGGTTATTGGGATGGTGATTCGAGATGCAAAAAACAATCCAGTGCACCTATCCTTGTAAAATGTAATCACACTCAAATTATTATTAAAATCACATTGTTGCACACAAACCAATCAGACGAAAAGGGAAAAAGGGGGCTAAAATTTTATGAAGAAAGGATAAGCCAAGGGAAATTAAGTACAAGGGAATATTTTATTAGTATTTATGAAAAAACATAATTTATGTATATTTAGTTATCCTAAGTTCCCGAGAGAGGGAAATGAGTCACCAAGTGACTAAAGCTAATTCTGAAGGTGACAAGTGTCCAGTTATGACCATGAAAATATATTGCTAATCCTTAGTGTATTTTGGGGGGATTCACTCATTTTTCCATCATCATTCATTCATACCATCTGAGCTGCGATTTCCCATTACCTTACCTACAGAGAAAATCTTGGGAAGGGGTTTCCATCTAGGAACCATATATTTGTTGTAGAAGAGGCGGGTTGTCAGGCCTGAGAGAATTCTCTTCAGGTGAGAAATTTGTTGTTGAAGAGGAGGGTTTTCAGGCCCGTGAGCATTCTCTCTGGGTGAGAGATTTGTTGTCAAAGAGGTGGGTTTTCAGGCCTGCGAGCATTCTCTCCAAGTGAGATATTTGTTGTCGAAGAGGTGAGTTTTCAGGTTCGTGAGAATTCTCTCCTGGTGAAATATTTGTTGGAAATTTGGTTGTCATTAATATCAACCCTAGAAGAAGTCTAGAATCCCCTAGAAGTAATGGGTGATGTCAACCCTAGAAGAAGTCTAGAATCCTCTAGAAGTAATGGGTGTATTTGAAGAGGTCTCCAAAGTGGTCCCCTTATGGTGTAATTTTAATCATGTCCCTCATAGAAAGATTCTTTGAAGAATTCTACAAGAATCCCTAGAAATATGGCTGAGTGGTTAAGAGGTTAAGAAGCCCCGGAGTCTATAAGAAGCCTTGGAAATATGGCTAAGTGGTTAAGAAGCCCCAAAGGTGTGGTCATGAAGCCCGAAGTTGATTGGAGAAAAAGAGTATGAAGGACATTGTAGTTGCATACAAAACCACCATATATTTATAGTTCTTTTCATGTTGATTCCAATGGTAGGTGGCACACCACGTGGTTCCTCACAGTTGAGAAGTTATGCCCTCTTAAAGATGAATCCTTAGAGTATGGTCAAGAAGCCTTGGATATAAGGACAAGAAGTTACAAGTCAACCCCAAAATTGAGGAAAAGAATAAAATTTGTTGCAAACAAGAAGTTATGGGTTGGCCCTAAATTCAAGTAAAAAATTCACTTGGAAAAGTATAAATACACTTCAAGGATCCTCTCATTTTGGGCATGAGCAAGTTCATTGAATATCTATCAAGTGAGCAAGTGATCTCTTAGTGAATATGAAGTAGCGAAGGAGTTCAAAGGTCTCGGAGTTGCAAATGGGAGAAGGGTTTTTTTATAAACCATAATTGAGCATACCCCCGTGGGTCAGGTACGGGGTGTCCCGCGAGACCCCCATGGGTCAAGTACAGGGTGTCCCGCGAGACCCCCACGGGTTGTCATGGTGTTTTCATGCGAGGCCCTGCGAGATGACCAGTTTTGTCCAATGAGACTGAGGTAAATGTTAAAGAAGATTCTTGTGTCTTGAGAAAGAATATGAGGAAGGTATGACAGTCTGAGATCTTATGCACCATGTTATCTTCATGATTAAAGGTATGTTTATATGCATGTTGAGGTATTTCTTGATGATGTTATGGCACATGCTTGAGGCATGTCTTGGGGATGTTGGTACATGTTGAGGAACATATTTAGTACATGGTTTGTGGCATATCTTTGGAACATGTATGAGGTACATTTATTGGTGATTTTGGTACATGTTTGATGCATATTTTGGCACATGACTAGAGACATATGTTGGTGATTTTGGGTATATGATTTGAGTTATATCTTGGATATCATGGCATATGGTTTGGATGTTATGGCACTTGCTTGAGGCATATCTTGGTACATGTTTGAGGTCTTTGGCACATGGTTATGGTATATGGTTTGAGACATATCATGGATATTTTGGCACATGCTTGAGACATGGTTTGAGGCATATCTTGGTACATACTTGGGTTATGTTATGGATGTTTTGGCACAAGTTTGAGGCTTGTATCATGTATGGTTTGGCACATGGTTAAGGCATGTTTTAGCACTTGGTTGAGGCTTGTATCTTCGATGATTTTGGCATATGCTTGAGGCATATGTTGGCACATGGTTTAATGTATACCAGGGTGATATTCTTGGTGATCTTGACATACGATTTATGTGAGTAGATATGGTTTTGATGATGATGTATCAGTATCAGTGACATTATTAGTGACATGTTGATTATCAATGAAAGTGACAAGTTGATTATCAGTGATAATGACAGGTTGACTAGCAGTGATAGTTAGAGGTTGAGTATCAGTGACAGTGATAGGTTGAGTCTCCATTTATATTTCAAGGCGGCAGGGTGGTTCAAGGAAATAGATTAAAGTCTCCTTCATGTTTGTGCCTGTAAACTAGGGGGTTGGAGCCTCCTTCTAGCTGGAGCTAGAGAATACAGGGAGTTGGAGCTTCCTTCAAGTTGGAGCCTGTGAATCAAGGGGTTGGATCCTCCTTCCAGTTGGAGCTAGAGAATCTAGGGAGTTGTAGCTTCCTTCAGGTTGGAGCCTATAAATAGGGGGTTTGAGCCTCCTTCCAGTTGGTGATGGAGATTCTTGGAATTTGGTGCTTCCTATGAATGTAATTCTTGACATGTTATAAGAAAATCATTCTGTGGTTTCCTCCCATTTGGGTTTCCACGTAAAACTCTCTTGTGCAATGTGTATGATGCGATGCATTGTTGAATGGTACTATTTATGGTTATATGTTCATGATATGTGAAATGAAATCATAAGTGAATGGAATTATTGATAAGTTAATATTGACATGTTGTGATTAAAAATGGTAAAAGTGCTCAATACTAATTCACCCCCCTCTCAATATTGGTGAATATTCCAACAATATTTTTTGGGAATTGTTCCCTGGTGTGGTGGGAATTAGTTACAAGGATTTGAGACTTCTTGTTGGACATGTTGTTGAAGCCTTGGAAGGGAAATGGGGCAACGGAGGGACTGTTGAGCAGAGAAGGGGCACACTTCTTGGGGTGGGACATGCATGTGGGGAATGAGAGACTGTAGGCTAGTTGCAACAGTTGAGCACCTTGGACTGAGCAATTCTATTGATTGGCATACCTTAGCCTAGCATTAGGAATCATTTTTCCCTGGTGGAGTTTGAGCCCCAACTTGGGGGTGACATGTTGTTGAAATTTTATAAGCAACAAAGTTTATGGATGGGAGGAATATCTGGGCTATGTGTGTCGTTGGTGACTCTTTATAAAATATAAGTGTCCTTTATGTGCTTGTCTAAATTATTGTGTGCTCAATTCTCTATGTCTTATATGGGATTATTTTATGTATTGTGTTTCATATAATTAATTGTCGTTATTATGTATAATGTTGTTTGCACATGTAAGCATGATGTTGTTATTCAATATTGTTTTCACACATGCAAAGTATGACATTTATTAAGTATTCATGTTAGTTAACTTTGTAATAATGGTCATCAATGTTGAATTTTCACTATGATAGTCTCAAGCATGGGGTTTATTTCATTGTTAGCATTTACTTGAACCATAGACAAATGCAGCTACACCATTAACAATTGTTGCAATAACCAAGATCATAAGAAGAAATACCATGCAAAAGAACACAAGAAATATCTTGGGAAACCCTTCTCAACAATGGAAGAAAACCCAACAATCATTTGCTATATTGTTAGGATAAATACCTCCCACACCATAGACCTAGCACAAAAAAGGGTGCTCTCAAAAACCAAGAAGGCTAGCACCCAAGAGAGGTGCGCACTTCAGCCCTAGAACATGTACTTGCTGAAATTTCCAAAATCACATGTGTGTTATGTTTCCTCAATGGGGAAATCACCTTTATTTATACTAGTCTGGATACATCAAAAGTGGTGTCTATTGGAACAACAGGGTTGACCTCAATAACTCAGAATATAATTAATAATTACCATATTAATTATCTTTTACATTAATTATCTTTCACTTTATGGTGGGGCCAAATTGTACCCTTTACATCACAATTAGGGTTACAGGTAAATATTACTCTTAGAAAATATAACAAGCGATCTCACACACCCACTACTGCTCAGCCACTAGGGGAATGTCCCCCTGTTCTCAGCCACAGGGACCTCCAACTCAACATATATCTATCTCACTGAGTCTCACAAGAGAATCATATGGACACACACTCACTAATGATCAACCACTATGATCACATCCACCTGTGCTCAGCCACATGGATGTCCTACTCAAATATCTATCTCACTGAGTCTCACAGGAGAATCATCTGGAGTACCACATCGTCGCAACTCTCTACACAGAGGAGAAAAGTAAACCCATCACATGGGATCCTTCACCCCTCATAGCGGTACACATCATTTCATCTCAAACGACACACCCATCTCATGGGCATCTTCTCCACACATGGGCACACAACGTTCCATCTCTGTCTCGGAGAGAAACAACACACCCATCTCATGGGCATCTTGTCCACACATGGTCACACAACATTCCATCTCTATCTCGGAGAGAAATGACACTCCCATCTCATGGGAATCTTCCCCACATAGGGGCACAGAGCATTCCATATCCATCTTAGAGAGGAACGACACACCCATCTCATGGGCACACCCAACTCACAGGCTCTCTCACAGGCCGACTCACTCAGTCTATGTCCTGGAGGATGTATCACGCAGCTGTAATCATCAACACTCCCTCTCAGCTAGGGAGGCATTCTCCACCAGGCCAAGTCTCTCACAAAAGTACTCGAACTTCGTCTTGGAAAGAGGTTTAGTGAAGATATCTGCAATTTTCTCATCTGTAGGAAGGTATTGCATGTGTACTTCTTTCCTCTGCACCATGTCTCTGATATAATGATATTTTATCTCAATGTGTTTCAATCTATCATGAAATACAGGGTTCTCAGAGAGCTTCACACAGCTTTGGTTATCACAATGAATAATGGTAGGCCACACTGCTTCGTGAACTGCCACACTTAATGCTATATACTCTGCTTTTGTGATACTCAAGGCCACAAAGATTTGTTTCCTGCTACACCAGAAAACCATGGTAGACCCCAAGGTAAAACAACAACCGTATGTGCTCTTCCGGTCCACTGTGCTTCATGCCCAATCTGCATCGGCATATCCTGACAAGCTCAAGTCTACACTGGAGGCATATCTGAGGCCATATCCAATTGTGCCTCCTAGATATCTCAATACATGCTTTGCTACTATCCAGTGATTCTATCTTGGCTGACTCATAAACTGACTAAGTACATTCACTACATAACATATATAAGGTTTGGTGTTAACTAGATACATCAGTGATCCAATCAGTTGTCGGTACAAATGTTTATCAATCTCGCCTGAATCGGTAGAAGCATCATTCATTTTCTTCAAATCCATCACGATCGGTGTAGGCATGAATTTGCACTCTTTCATACCGAACTTCTTCAATATCTCTATTGTATATTTTCCTTGACTTAGGAAAATCTCATCAGCCCTCTACCATACTTCTAGTCCCAAGAAGTAGTGCATCATACCCAAATCCTTCATCTCGAATTTAGAAGTCAATGCTTGCTTGCATTCAACAATAAGTCTTGGTGAGGACTAATTCATCCACATATAGGATTAAGATTAGGCACTCATCACCAACAATATGATAATATAGGTTTGGATCAGCAACACTCTTGTTGAAGCCCAAACTCATCAAGAATCCATCCATTTTCCCATACCAAGCATGAGGTGCTTTCTTTAGTCCATATAGGGCTTTGTTCAACCTGCACACATGAGATTTCTTGTTGTGTATCATGAATCCTTCTGGATGATCGATATAAACTTCTTCCTCAACCTCACCATTGAGAAATGTTGTCTTTACATCCATCTGATGTAGTTTCCAACACATGGATGTAACTAGTGCAACGATAGTACGGATGGAAGTGTATCGGGCTACTGGAGAAAATGTCTCATCATAGTCAACTCCCTCTACTTGTGAGAGTCCTCTGGCTACAAATATCGCTTTGTATTTCTCGACACTTCCATCAATTGCATATGTCTCATCATAGTAAAATCCCTCTACTTGTGAGAGTCCTCTGGCTACAAATCTCGCTTTGTATTTCTGGACACTTCCATCAGTTGCATGATTGATCTTATAGATCCACTTGGAAGTCATTACAGATTTCCCTTCTGGTCTTGGAACAATATCCCACACATCATTCTTCAATATGGAATGATATTCTTCTATCATGGCATCTTGCCATACCTGCTCACCTGTCGCTTCTCCATGACAAGAAGGCTCATAATCAATGATGTGACTCATGGATGAAAAGTAGCTAGAAAGTCTCTTTGGTCTCTTCCTCTCTCGAAATGTGCCTTGAGGAGCTACATGTCCCTCTGCCTCTTGCAGAGTTTTTCAAGCCCGTATAGGTCTTTTATGGCCTACTACAATGTCTCTGGGAACATCAACTGGAGAAACAAGATCAACTAGATCAACTGGAATAATGGTTGTCTCCCTCTGAACTGTTGAAGGGGGAGAAGCTATTGTCTCACTGTCAATCTCCATTTGAGATTCTCTGGATATTTGAAAGGCTATCTCTTCTTCAAAGATAAAGTCTCTTCTTACCTCAATCTGTCTCTGACCAGGGATGTAGATTTAGTAAGCCTTTTAAGATTCATTGTATCCCACAATTGTGCCCTTTCTTCCTGAGGGGTCTAGCTTTGATCTCTTTTCTTTGGGTACATGAAGATATACCTGGACACCCAAATATCATGAAGTGTCCTACCTTAGGCTTCACTCTGGTGAAGGCTTCTTCGGGAGTCATGTTCTTCAAAATCTGGTGAGGACTCCTGTTCTGACCATATACTGTTGTCATGGATGCTTCTGCCCACAAAATCATAAGTAGACTCTGATCATGTATCATTGCTTTGGTTGCCTAAATGATGGTTATGTTCTTCCTCCTTCTCAAATATTTTTGACTCCCTCTGAGTCAAGTGATTCCCTCTGAATTCTGAAGGATAAACATATTCCTTTGTTATTAACCTTCCTAGAATAAGAAAACAAAAGAAAGGAAACAAAACAAGAATATCTCCTAGAGGAGAATAATGAGTACATCTCTAGAATAAAAAAAAATTAAGGATTTTTGTCACAGCTAAAACACCTACTTTTAATGTAGAAAACTTATAAATGTAGGTTAGTGACATGATAA
>SNQJ01S0286741.1:0-10941 GCA_010110895.2 Picea sitchensis
TATAGGCGTCACAACAAACCGGAAGTGGACTATCTACAACATAAATAGTTAATATTATATATGTTTGTTCATGTATTATATGAATCATATACTGATCAATAGTATGTATCAACAACATGTAAACAAAATGCTAGATGCGTAAATACCGATGAAATTGAAAGTTAAAAATATGGAACCCCTTTTTATATATTATATCTAACGCTAGAATCGAAAGTACAATGAAATGGTCTGCTTCAAGAAGTTATATTGATATCGGAATACCGTTGACAGTCAAAATTTAACCATTCTATATTACTCTACTTTCATTATGTGACAGGCAAAGAAGAAGAGTCTTGAATCTTGTATTAATTAAACACGGGCAAAAAGTTCAGGCCCAGATTTAGGGTAGGTATGAAACTACGTAGCCGAGGAAATTATAAATAGTTTATATGGTAGATTATTATAATGATCTTTTCCTTGCCAAACAAGAATCGAACTTCAAACTGGGTACATTACAATTACGGACCAAGGAAAAACTTCGACCTTTGCATCAGGGACGATTAAATCCTGAAGAGTTTGTGTTAAGGAACCCGAGTACCTTTCCCATGAAAAGGATGGCCAAGATCCGCTCAGGATCATTTTAAATTATCCTTGAGCCGAAAAGGCTCCCTCGAGTCCCTATTGGAATCTCAATTTACACAATCCATAGGCCCTCCTTGAAAACTCCACCGGCGAAAGTCAATAGACGATTGACTCTACCAGTACAATGCGCCTGCACCACCTAGAATAGACTCCCTCTCTCCAAATCCTTTTTGATATGACCATAAACAAGGCCTTAACGCAAGAGCCTTTCGTGACTCGCGATCTCGCGAGTTTGTGAGTCGAAGACCCTCGACTCTTCTTGCACTCCAAACCTCTGATACTTGATATGCGATACAGGTATGGATTCCTCCTCGCTAGCACCTGCTACATATAACCGTGGGCTAGGATAAACACTAGCACTACTCGCAACTCACGACTTCATGAGTTGGAGTGTTGAACCCTCGTGCTCCTCCTTTGCAAAACCCTGAAGCACGATAAGTCAGTGATGGGTTGGCTCCTTCCAAGGTGGCGCGTGTACGCCACCTGTCGCCTACTTCCTCCTTTTATGTGCGCTATATGTTTGCGCCACCTATCAACTGCATGGTCCCCACCTAACGGATGTGCCATGTTTCGCACGAGCCCTCGACGCTCGGCACTTCGCGACTTCTGCAGTCGAAAATAAATGCTTCCAACCTTTGAACCCCCGATACGCGATACCACGCAGAGGTTCTAATCCGACGGATCTCCTGCTCCGAGAACCAATAGTTGGAATGATTTCTCAACATCTTCGATCATGAATCCTTGCTCCTCTCCACACTTAGAATTATTTTGTGTAAGAAAGAATTTTGGGATCATGAATCCTAAGTCCTCCATAGTCCAAGTTCTTTATAATATGACACGTATAAATGTTTGGAAGCTTAAGACTTACAGAAATGTTAGAGTAATGGACGGTTATCTTAGCATGACCTGGACACCTATATATTGGCTGATTAAAATGGGTAACCATAGTATAAGAAACTTATCAGAGTTTAATACTAGAGAAAATGATCATTTTATCCTAAGAATGAATCTATCGAGTTAATTAGGATTAATGTTCCGAAGAAGACAAATTTTATTTTTTTTGGTCAAAATTAAGGTATATTACATTAGCCTTCTACTTATACATTACAAAATAGGCCTAAGCATGGGTAAACCCATGGGTCGACATCCCCATACCCGTTACATAACCCCAAAACCCAAAAATCCCTAAAGAGGGGCTGACATCCTACGATATCTGCTCCGTCTTGCGCTCTGCCTTCGATAGCCTGTCGAAGACCCAAAAATAGGTCAAACATGACCAAGGATCCTCAAAACTTGGTCAAGGGAAAACATGCCCCTAAAACTCACCTGTAACTCATCCCAAGTCATTCTAATCTAGGTAATTATGCCTCAAAATCCTCGATCTTGGCTCGAGCTGCTTCAAATTTTTGTTGTTCCATGGTATCCTGTTGAACGAACTCGTGGATGACTACTTCGTTGACAGGTCCCTCTAAGCATTGTTCAACTGTAGTGACTTCTTTCTCCAGTTATATTCCTCGGCCTTCGATCTCTAAGAATAGTTGGCAAGCCTCATCATGTATAGGTTGGAGCCTCTGAGTCACTTCCATAACTCTTCTCTAAATGGTGTGGACCTTCTATTGAGCAGCACGCTACTCTTGGGATCACTTCATCCTTTCAACAATTGATAGGGGCTTTAACTACGTCTGTATTGTTTCTTCTTTCTTCTTTTCCTCCTAGAACTGTGACTCTAGTGCCTTCAATTCTGGATTCTCAGTGAGTCACTCATAATTCTGGGCACTGCGATCACTTAGTTGCTTACATTCCATGGAAAGGGCCTTTATTCTCTCAACTGCATTGCAGGCAGTTGCTTCTCTTTGATCCCTCACCTCTTGCAGAGTGTCGGTTATTGTTCGGAGCTCTAAGTCTGTTATTCTTTGTTGTAGCTTCTAGATAGCTTCCACGAGTTGTTCTACTTGTTGTTCGACTCGGTCTTCTACCTTTGGCTCTAAACCTGTCACAGAGAAAAGTGATTTGTTGACTACTTATTTTACTTCGAGTTGCTCTGCGAGTAACTGTTATTTTTCTTGGTGAATCTGTACTTTCTCCTCTTCAAACTTTGTCTGGAGAGAAACCTTCTCCTGCTCCACAACTCGACATTGTTCTACGACTACTTCTTACACTTGCTTCAAGGCTTGTGTTCCTTGTTCTGTTTCTTCCTGTGCGTGATGAAGGTGAGCTTCGGTTGCATCGGCTAGTCTGCGAAGTTGGACTGGCTCATCTACAAACTCTGGTTCTTTCAACGGTAGGGGCATAGTACACACTGCGTGACTGGACTGAAGGGCCTACTCTACCCCTCAAAGTTAAAATTCGATTCTATCATACATCTCTTCCTTCTTGGATTCTTGTTTCTGAAAGATTTCCTGTGAGGCATCATTCATAGCTACGATGATGATGTTAAAATCATCGACAGTGAGCACAGTCTGCATCTTAGTCAAGGTAGCTCTGGATTTCTTTCAGGAAGAGGGTTTCATGGGAGAAACCTTCCTCTTCTTCAAGGGATCATCCTCATCTCTAGGTGGTTTTACTTCTCCTTTCTTCTTCTCATCTTCTTTTCCATTTATCTCTTCTACTTCGTCATCACCCCCTCATCCAGGTGATACTGAAGCAGTCTTTTCTTATGCGTTTCTTATGTCTTAGACTTCTTCGGTCTTCTTCCTTCTGCTAGGTCTAGGTGTGTCATGTTCTTTGTGAGTGGTCTCTGAGCTGTCAAGTTCAGGCTCAAACATATCTGCAGGATCAACGGGGATAAGGAGTTTTGCTCACTAGTCCTTAGTTATCTCCTCGAGGTACTCTTCTATGAGCTTGTAGTACGACTGAAGTTCCTCCTTATGCTCGTCTACTCACACGGTGATATAGATGAAGTGTCGATATGCACGGAACTTCATGAGGGTTCAAAAGTGTTGTAGGGTGTTTAGATTCATGCAAGGTTCAACTTCAATAGGCCTCTTTAGTTGGAGATAATATGTATGAAAAACTGCGTTTGAATGCCATTGTTTTCCCATATCGCTCGAGTACCAAAGTGTGGTGATCTTCACAGCAAGCAGCTCGAACGGCTCAATGTCTAGGAAGGTCACACCTTCCAACATCTCCCAAGAAATAAACACTATGAGGATCAAAAGCCAGCTGAAGTGGAACTCATAGCCCTGATCCTGAGCTTCACGACAATCTAACTCCAGCTGGTTGACTAGGTACTTTGCCCAGTTCATTTGTAGGCCTTCTACACATTTCCCCGCAAGATCAACGACAAACCCTGTGACCTACATGGGTCTGTTTTTCCTTTCTATATTTCCTGCAATTAATTGGCATGCTAGGTGCACTGCACCATTCTATATGGAAGCTACCTTGTAGCCATGCATCCCCTTATCAACATCGCCATAGGTATCCTTGATTTTATGTGCTAACGTGCGATCTATGGATTTTCCTGGGTAAAAGTAATGCGGGTTAGGTTCTTGCATACTCAATCTGATGATCCTATGGATCAGCGTTGGATCGAATGTGATACATCAATCTATCCCTAAGTAGCTACCATGGTAACATGAGAGAAGGAGATTAACATAGGCATTAACCTCCTGGTTCCTTCCGAAGTGTGGGATGTTCATTACGTTCAACAGGGTGGACTGCACGAGGTTCATTGTCCACGGCTAGGGGATTGTCTTCGAGTTCTTCCCCTTCGTCTTCATCAAGTATTTATATGGGGCGAGTATATTATGGTTCTTACAGTATCCTAGGTTGAAGTCGCTGAAATTCAACGTTGTGATCTTGTCCTGTTGTGCTCTAACTACGCATATCCCCTTCGGGA
Source organism: Picea sitchensis (assembly GCA_010110895.2). Taxonomy (NCBI): domain Eukaryota; kingdom Viridiplantae; phylum Streptophyta; class Pinopsida; order Pinales; family Pinaceae; genus Picea; species Picea sitchensis. The sequence goes on from SNQJ01S0286741.1 coordinate 4,460, forward strand.
GGTACACAGTAACCATGGTGTAATAAAAATCTCTTGGCACACTATCACGACTCATAGTGTCGGCCAAGGGCGGGATGTAGTCGGGTAAGATGGTCAATATTAGCTTCACATTGGCTAGGTCATCTCTGTGCTTGGTTCTCTTTTCTGTGACGAATCAAGATGGCCCGGATCCGCGAGCGGTTGACAGAGAGGCTTGCAGTCCTCTCATCAAGGACGCTTGAATACTTGCATACATTACTTTCTCGGGCATGATATCAATGAGAAATTCTTTGACGATTTTTTCCACAGCGCTGAGCTCGTCTAACATACATGCTTAGATCGGATGGATGAATGAGTGCACAAAACAATAGAACTGGTGTCGATCTTACTAATCACAGCACGATAGCAATGAGTTCTCTCTGGTACAATTTGCAAAATTGTTCTCGGTGCAACAGTCGACGGAATAAGTAGACAATAACATAACAGATCTTTCCAATGGACAAGAGACCTTCTTTAATTTAGTTATGTCCATTACGGGGTGGTCCCAATGGTATGATGGCAAGCTTTCTGGCCATAATTGTTGTTCTACCCGTTCGAGGCATCAGTCTGACGGTTATACTGTTTCCAACAGCTATATCGCTTCGCCATGGCAAATTTCCATGTAGCGCTATTATGATATCTCAACGAAGTTCCATTTTTACAAATTTTCCTTCTGCGAAGTTCCCTCTGGAACAATCTATAATTTTTCTCTCTTTTCTCTCTTCTTACTTAGTTTTTCTATCCTTCTTTCCAGTTAGCTTCATCTTAGTATTCCTCTTTCCATTCTGATTCTTATCTCCTCTTGGCATAGTAACTTCGCGTTGTTGAGATTATTTCCTAGGATTCAAGGGAAATACTTCTTCTCTATCTAGGGCAGGTGTCTCAGTCCCTTGTGATTCTTCTTGTGTTCTTCCAACTTCGACATCCGTGGTTCTAAATATCTTCGATTTGTTCTCTTGTTCTTCAATCAAGTGTGTGATCCTCCTATTCATGAAATATTTCAATTCTTGCTTCTTCTGCTATAATACTTCTTCGTCTTTCATTCTAGCCTGATCCTTTCTGATCCAAGGTTTTCCTAGTAACATAGAAAATGGTGCGTTGTTCTCAATAAATTTAACAACCTCAAAATATTCTTTTGTCAAAGTTCCATGAGCAGTCATAGATATCTGGGTAAGTCTTCCACATAGGGTTAACAGTTTTCCTCTAAATAATCCTATTCCTTCTAATGAAGGAATCATAGTAGGATTTCCTAAATTTTCCCAAGTTCTTTATGTCATTATATTCACCTGTGTTTCCTCATCCATAATACAGTCAATGTTAAAGTCTCCTATTCTTACTTCTCTTTGCTCTTTCTCTTTTAATATATCTGATAGATTAGTATCTCTGTGGTCATTCATGGTTTCTTTCATCTATAATAGTACAGTCTCTGATTCCTTCTTGGGTTCTGCCACGGTCTCAGTTTCTTGACCTTTCTCAGGGTCTACTTGTTCCATATTCATTATTTCAAGCTTAGAAATCATTCTAGAGAAATCCAAAAATTCGTGATCCATAGATTTACAACAAAGAAAATTGGGTCTTCTACTAGGGCAGTCCTTAGCAAGATGTCCTGGTCTTCTGCAACTGTAACAAAGAGTTAATCCTCTCTTTCTCTTAAATGATCCATAACCTTTCCTGTACTGCACACTAGGATCACAGTAGCTAACCTGCAAAAAATTCTTTCTAGGATCCTGCATCCATTTATTAGTCCAAACATTCTTTATATGCATAGGAATAACATATCTTTCACAATTCTTATCAGATCTACTCATATCAAATCTTCTTTCTTCCAGCTGCATCCTAGTTTTTAGGCTAGGAAAACATTTATCAAACATACCTAGATCCATATTCTTGAAACAAAAATTTATACTTATCTTACTTTTGGCAGAGCACAAAGCTTCTAGATCTAAAACATTTCACTATTATTACCTCTATTAGAGCACAAAGCATTCAGATCTTACCTCTTTTCTTCAGATTTGCCTCCTTCCTTAGCACAGAGCTTCGCAAGTCAAGAAACATATCTATGCACAAAGATTTCTTTCTCTTTTCTTCGGATCGAACTTCTTTTCTTATCACAGAGCTTCACAATCCAAGTAGAGTATTGTGCACTAGGGAAATAGATCTACGCACGAAGCTTTCACAGTTTTAGGTCAAATCTTCGCACAAATCTTATTCTTCCTCAGTTCCCAGTAATCACAGTTTTAGGTCCTGGAAATGAAACCATTTGTTGGCACAGGGGTAGACCCAGGGTTCAACGCTCAAGAGCCCACCAAAAAAACCCTAACTATCGACCCTTTCGGCAACACCTGCGAAGCAGATGAAGTCTCACCCGAGGTAGAGGCAGGGATGGTTGCATGACTCAGATGTCTACAACCTTATCTGGGACACATATATGTGATTATAACACCTTATCAAAGCACTTAGCAATTACAATTCGTTAATATTCATCTTTAGCTCACAACGCAGCTAAAACCTAACATTAGATCAACATAGTATTCACACAAATCCAATAGATTCAAGCACTAAGCATACAAATAGAGATCAGATCTAGCATTCATTCATATTATTTAGCACTAAACTATCATATCAGATTCATCTATCATATAACATCACACTAAGAATTAAATCACATAAACAAAAGAACAACCAAAATCACAAAGCATTCACAACACAGGATATACATGATTCACTCCCACCCTGGGGCTACGTCCACCAACTCTTCGTCTTCTCTTTATTATATTTTATCAAGCTTCTTACAAGAAAAAATCATTAGAACACTACTCCGCATAGGATAGGATACCTGCACGCACTTCGCCAGATCCTCCTTCCCCAAGTAGATCTAGGCACAAAGCCTTACACAGTCTTTGCACAAAGCACTACAAATGACTTGCACTTAGCTCTACAAGTCTCACACAGTATGCACGAATCACTTACAACTATTACTTGCACTGAGCACAACTTACAACTCTTCGATCACATAGATCAAACTACTTCCTACATCGCTTATCCTTCTTCTTATACATTACAAAATAGGCCTAAGCATGGGTAAACCCATGGGTCATTACATAACCCAAAAACCCAAAAATCCCTAAAGAGGGGCCGAGATCCTGCGATCTCTACTTCGTCTTGCGATCTGCCTTCGACAACCTATTGAAGTCCCAAAAATAGGTCAAACATGACCAAGGATCCTCAAAACTTGGTCAAGGGCCAATAATCAATCTCCAATTAACTAACTCAAACATAGTGAAGTGAGGAGGATATCAGGGAATCATGGGTAATGCTCTATTCTGGTGATGATACCAAGGACAATGCGCATTATTTGGTGATGATACCAATGTTGCATGGTGATAATCCCAATGTTGCATCTAGACTCCACTCAAATGATCAAACTAAATTGAAAAGTGAAGATAATATTCTCCCTAGAGGAATATTCTTCCTAAAATATAGGAGACTGAATAATGACTAATAAATGAGGAAAAACCTTAGGAAAATGAAATCCTATGTGTGTGTGAAGTAAATCCAACAAGTTATCTCTAAGAAGAGATGTGGATGGTAAGCACATCCATTTGAGAAGAATGATTACAATGAGTCTCCATATGCCTTTTTAACATTGCTCATGAATTCCAAAACCCTAGACATCCAAAAACCTAACCCTAGGAGATGAAACTCCAAAATTTATGTGGGCCCTGATGGGTAAGTTTGTACCTAAACTTCTGGTGGTTGTAAAGTTTTCATACGAACTCCTTTTTAGGCATGTGATATCCCGTTGGAAAGGTTTTTTTTGAGAACTACACATTATGCCATCAAAATGTGACTATGTCTGTAGTTTGACTGTGGAAAGACAAAAAAACATTTTTTAGGGCCCTAAAACAGTCCGAAAGTACAAAAATATGTACTAACATGAAAAATTCCAAAATAATCCAGTTGGAATAGGTGGGAAGCCACCAATATCCACCTAGAAGTTGTGTAGGGATTTATACAACCCTGAAAGTGTAGAACCCACAGTTAAAAAAAATTACAGAAGAATGTATTGAACTAAAATTGTCAAAAGGATCCAGTTGGAATAGGTGGGTGGACACCAATATCCACCTGGATTAGTCCTCCCCCTTAAGAAGAAAATGTATCCATTGTGTTGAGTGCCCTCATTAGGTGAGGAAATTTCTGCTAAATTTGGCCCTCGGTGAGCCATTTTCATTGGCGGAGAAGCTGCCTTGCCTTGATAACCTGATAAAGTTGGATCCTCTGCTGGTGAGTTCCCTTTACCTGTGTGTCCACTATCGGATCATTGGATGCTTGTTCCATGCAGTCAGGGTTGATATTTGTTGATTTCAATTGTTCTGCGATCTTTGAGGTTTCCAATAATGGTGGAAAATATGGTCAAAGGAGTTCCACATTGAACACTAGGTGTAAGCCAAGGAAGGGGGGAGTGTTGAGCTCAAAATCATTGTCTCCCATAGCCTTGGTGATAGTGTAAGGCCCATATAAAAGTGGACAGAGCTTTCAGTGGGGCCCTGTAAGGCATTATTTTTGAAAATGTAACTAGACCTTGTCTCCCACCTGAAACTTGTGCAATACCTGGTGTTGATCATGGCGCTGCTTGTACTTAGCATTGGATTTCTACAAAATCTCATGGACCTGCTGGTGGATTTGTTGAATCTTCTCAATGAATCTAGTGGCTTTGTGGGCCTCAGACTGAACATGGGAATATTTTGTCTGTGTGGTTGCAAGAGTTAGTGCAACATCAATGGGACCCAAGGCTTGGAATCCCAACCCCACTTGAAATGGGCTATCGACGGTGGAGCTATGGAGAGCTCTGTTGTGGTTGTTATGAACATAGGGAAGACTCTCATCCCATGTACATGGATTCTTATATTTATACATGCATAGGATTTTCACTATCATCTGATTGAAAACCTCTATTTGACCATCAGTTTGAGGGTGGAAGGCAGTGGATTTAGTGATCTTGGTGTCCAAAAGTGACCAGAGACTCGACCAAAATGTGTTGAGGAACTTATTTTCCCGATCAGAGATGATGGTATGTGGTATCCCAAAATGGATCCACACTCATTTGAAGAAGATATTAATAGTATCTACTGCTATGATTCTCTTCTTGTAGGCTGTGAGAATGGAAATCTTTGAAAACCAATCAACCACCACAAATACACAATAATTTCCTTGCTTGGTGGACGGAAGGACATATATGTAATCCATCAAGATGGATTCCAAAGGCCTCTAGGGAGTAGTAAGAGGGGTGTTTAAGCCTTTATTCTTGATGGTTGTCTTGGAAAAGACACATGCAGTGCAAGATATAATATACTTGTTGACATCCTGTTGAAGTTTTGGCCAGTAAAATGTTTATGTAGAAAAACCACAATTTTCTCCACGCCAAAATGTCCTTCCATCCGAATTTAGTGAGCCTCCCAAATAATATTTGTACGCTCACTTGCAGGAACACAAAGGTGGCCCAAATGGAATAACAGTCCATCTTGAATGTGAAAATTGGTGACATTCGCGTTTGTACCCAAGAGTTGATAGGTGGTGGCGAAGTCAGAATCTTGTTGATAAATTTGGGGCCACTCAGATGTCTCATGCCCATAGGAATGGAGCACGGTGGTGAGTGAAGCCACAATAGGTTGACTAAGGTAGTCAACAACATGATTTGTGCTCCCTAGCTTAAAATGTATGCTGAGATGGAATTTCTCCAGGTATATGCACCACTTCTGATGGAACTTGTTCTACAACTTCCTTTGTGTCTGTATGAACTGTAGAGGATTTTGACCAGTGTGGATGATTTTCTCCTTTACCATAATGTTATGTTTCCATTGACGACATGCTTGTACAATGGAATACATTTCCTTTTCATATGTGGGTTATTTCTAGATAGTATATGAGAGTGTCTCACTATGGTATGCTATCGAATGACCATGCTAAGTGAGAAGCCTACACATAGTTGAATGCATCAGTTTCAATCTCGAACAATTGTTCTAGATCAGGTAAGGAGAGTACTGGATATGAGCACAAGAGATGCTTTAGATCATTAAATTCTCATTTTTGTGCCTTCCCCCACACAAACATTTCCTTGCCACCTCCCTTGGTCACTTGGTTGAGGGCCCATGTAATATGGGAGAATCCAAAAATGAACCGTCAGTAGATGTTGGCAAGTCCCAAGAAGCTCCGAAGATTAGTTAGTGTGGTCAAGGTTGGTCAGTCATGGATGAATTGGATATTAGTTGGATCTGTTACACGTCAAAATTGCTCAGATGGATAAGTGTCGCATTGTCCCTATCAGTCGTCGCAAGTGTCGCATCTTCCCTACAACTTTCACAAGTGTCACAAGTTGATTATTCGTGTCGCAAACAATGTTCAGACATAATGTCGTGGTAGCGACACTAAGGAAGCACTTATGACACCTCATATGACTGATTTGA
>SNQJ01S0286742.1:0-10941 GCA_010110895.2 Picea sitchensis
ATTCATCAATATAGTGTGCATACAATTCAATAAATACAATGGAAAACAACAAATTACGTACACACATTATACACAGAAATCAAGAGCATAAATATGGAACTTATCTTTAAATCAAAACACCAACTTTAGGCATACCTTTGATGTTCCTCCCATCCAGAGACATTGTTGTTCAACACTTTCAATAGTAGGTCACCCCTGAGCCAAGGCTATGACTCCACAAGGGAAAAGGCACTCTCACCAATCCCAACTAAGGTATAACAACACATAGCTCAAGAAAAGTCCAATGGCACTGAATCCAACAACATATCCACCTCACAACCTCTCATTCCCCTCATCTTGTCCCACCCAAGGAAATGTACCCCTTCATTTCTCAATAGTCCTTCAGTTGTACCACTTCCCTTCTAGGGCTTCAACAACAAGCCATCTAGGAAGTGTCAAATCTATGTGGCACTTGGAAAAAACATATTCTATCGAAGAGTTTATAAGAACCCAAATAGGATAGAACACATGGAAAACTATCTCATCAATTCCCCTCTCAAGGAAAAAGTATCTATAGGCCCAACAACATGCTTCTTCACACCCAAACAACCAAGGATTTACAAGGTTACAACTCTGTTGGCTTCAACTCCACTATGTTCTTCGGTTCTCTGACAATAGGGAACATAGTACCCTCTCTCAGACCAGTAGCAGTTTGAATGACTGACCAAGCCCCCCCAAAAAAACTAATCATGAGGCTTAAGTATGCATGAAATTAACTTGACAAGTGGCCCATGAATAACCACTTCCTCTCACTTTGGAATGTGTCCCACTTCCAAGGAATTAGGATAAAACATCATCATGACATCAACTTAGTCTTGGACTTCTTAAGAAATAATTTATTATATCCCTTGGCTTATCCCCCTGGCTTAATCCATTCTCAAATTCCGCTAGCCCCCTTTCCCTCTCATGGAGTCCTAGCCCCCCATATTATTTTTATCCCAAGGTATGGAACAATGTTGTATTTTTATTAATATGATAGATTGTGATTACAAAAGAAAAATCTTGGCTCACTGGCCATAGCTTACAAGTTCATCGACCTTTTACTGCATAGGCTCACTAGACTAACACTCATACATACAAGGCACTTTGGCCCAAAAAAACTTGGCTCACTAGCCTATATAAACATATATACATTCATATACACAGTTACTACTTGGGGTATTACATTTCCTTCCCCTTATTTTATGCATTGTCCTTAGTGTATTATATTCAAAGTTCATTTCAAAATTATTTTAAAAAAAATCCGAAAAGATGCAGGTACTCTTCAATTTCGAAGCAGCTTGAATTTCCTATCCAATATGCACACAAGATGAACTTGGAAGTTCCCTTTTAGTGCCACCTAAATCACAATCCAATCAATTACACGATTAGCATCATACGCATATTTTTTAAGCAATGATACATGAAAAAAATTATGCACATGCATAGATGTAGGCAATGTCATCATATTGGTGACAAGACTAATCCTATCTAGGATTTCAAATGGCCCATAGTAGTGTGTTGTCAATTTTGAATAGTTCCCAAAATTCAGTGAACTTCTCCTTTCCTTCACTTTCAAAAACATGTGGTCACCCACTTTAAATTATCTATGCATTCTTCCTTTATCAGCATAGTTTTTCTATCTATCTTGAGAAGTCTTTAATTTATGCTTAATATTGACCATCTCCTCCTCCATTCCTTGAGAAACTTAGGCCCAACCACTTCTCTATCTATTGGGTTATCCTATCTCACTGGTGTGTTCCACTTTCTTCCATAAAGTGCTTCGAATGGAATCATTTATAACGATTCCTAATATCCATTGTTGTATGCAAATTTCACTAGATGGAGGTAGTCGTCCCACTTAGAAGGCCTATCCATAACATACATCATCATCCTATTTTCAATCACTTGATTGAATCTTTTTGTCTTCCCATCTATCTCTAGGTGATATATTGTAGTGAAGTTTAGATTTGTTCCAAATCCATTGAATAAACCTTTCCAAGATTTCAATGTGAACTTGGGATTTTTGTCAAACATAATTTCATTAGGTACACCATGAAGCCTAGAAATTTCTCTCATGTATAAGTCTACAATGTTTGTTTCCTTATGTGTCATCTTCACTGACGCAAAATGAGCTACATTTGTTAGCTTATCCACTGCCAACATGATGGAATCATGTTGCTTCACTATCCTGTGCAACTTGGTTATGAAATAAATTGTCACCACTTCCCATTTCCACTCAGGAATGGCCAATGGATGCAGCAATCCAGCTAAATTTCCATGCAGGACTTCTACTTTCTGACACTACATGCACTTGGATATGTATTGAGCTACATCCTTCTTCATACCTGGCCAAAAATATTGGCTTCTAACAATTGCAATAGTCTTATGATAACTTAGGTGCCCAACATAAGGCACATTGTGCATTTCTCTTAGCAAAATACTTTTCATCTCCTATGTATGAGGCGCATATAATTTTCCCTTATACTTGAGGATTTCTTCCTATTCCAATGCATAATCTTTAAACTTAGGATGAAATTTACCCTGATGTGATGCCTCTTTTGCTTTCACATATTGTTGATTTGATTTTGCATCTTCTATAATTGTGTCCTTTAAATTAGAAACATGCATGCTTATGGCTAAAGCATGCATATCATGCACCCTCCTGTTGAGTGCATCAACCACTTTTTTCTCCTTTCCTTTGATATGATTTATATCATATTCATATTCGCTGATGAATTCCATCCATTTTACCTATCTAGAATTTAAAGTTGATTGTTCAAATAAATACTTCTAACCACTATGGTATTTCCTCAATTTTAATTTACTACCCACAAGGTAGTGCCTCCACATATTAAATGCATGAATCATGGTTTCAAACTCTAAATCATGTGTGGCATAGTTCCTTTCATGCTCCTTGATTTTTCTAGACTTGTAGGAAACCACATGACCATTCTAGGCAAGGACACCACCCAATACTTCTTTAAAAACATTAGTGCACATCACAAAGTCTTCATTCCTATAAACAATATTTAGTACCGGTGTACTTGTCAACAATTATTTCAAATGAAGAAAACCTTCTTCACATTCCTGAGTTCATTCAAACTTCACAACATTCTTCTACAAAGAAGTTATAGGATGTGCAATCTTTGAGAACCCTTTTATAAATATCATATATTAGACTACCAGTCCCATGAATGAACTAAATTATTTAACATTCCTTGGGGTTGGCCACTCTCTGATTACCTTGATCTTATATACTTCCACTACTATGCTCTCATCTGATAAATGTGACCCAAATAATGGATTTGTTTATGATAAAATTATCACTTTCTCAACTTTGCATAAAGTTGATGCTCCTTTATCACCTTTAATACCACCCTTAAATGGTGTTCATGTTATTCTCCAGAACTAGAATAAATAAGTATGTCATCTAGGAAAACAATGAAAAACTTGTCCAAGTATTTTCTAAAAATACCATTCATCAAACACATGAATATAGCTAGTGAATTTTATAGCCCAAATTGAACCACTATGAACTCATAATGGCCATGCCTTGTTATAAAGTCTATCTTGATGATATCTTCCTCCTTAATCCTTACCTGAGGGTATCCTTCCTTGAGTTCAATATTGGAAAATATCTTTCCATCTTTCATATGATCAAAATGATCATCTATCCTTGGAAAATAATACTTGTTCTTCACAGTTACCTTATTCAACTTCCTAAAATCAATGCACAACCATAAGTTTACATCCTTCTTATTTACAAAAATTATTGGAACACCCCAAGGTGAAACACTTGGGCGTATTTACCCCTTCTTCTACAACTCTTCAAGTTGCATCTCAGTTTCTTAAGCTCCAGTGTGTTCATCCTGTAAGGTGTCTTGGATACTAGAGCTACTCCAAGAATTAATTTAATGGAGAAATTTATATCTCTCTTAGGTGGAAAACTTAGTATTTCTCCAAAGACATCTTCAAAATCACTCAACACTACAAAATATTCCATACTTGGAACCTTATCATTGGTTTCCTCTTCCATGTGAACTGTTTAAATCTGGCATCCCTTCCTAACACTTCTTTTCAACTACCTAGATGAAATTTCTCTGACTATCACTACTCTTGGAATTCCCTGAACTGATCTCAAGTTTTCTCCTTCATAAATACAAGTGAAATCCTTGTTTTACCAGTTAAGGACATCATGCTTCTTTTCCATCCAATCCATACCGATTATGAAATCATAAGAACCTAATGGTATGATGTTTAAAACTACTTTTTTGCTAAGTCTATTCATGTCCAATGGACAATCCTTAACCAGTTCATTGATTCTTCTCTTAGATCCTATATCTAGATGAAATAACCACAATTTACCATGCTTTATTCTTTGCAAATGAAATATCTCAACCAAATTAGGATATATTTAACTATGACTATCTCCTGAATCAATTAAAATTGTTATGGAATGATTGTTAATATTACCCTAAAAATTCAATCATATGAGATTAGAAATAAGCTTGTTTGTTGTCCAAGGCTATATAAATCCTTGGAATATTCCTACCCATGTCCTCCACTATATCAACCTCCTTAATGTTGTGCATAGTCCTCCTTTCTCATTTGTGAGGGAAATATCTATACATGTGATATCCCTCACATCCCCAACATTTAATGGGTTGTTTTATTGGCCTTTTCCCCAAATTCTCTGACATATTAGACTCATTTTGTGTTGGCCAACCTTGTGGATTGTATATGAGGAAAGGTGGATGAAACCCTTTACTTCTTTGCGTCATCTTTCCTTTATTTTTGTCAACCTGTGCTCTTTCAAAGGTTGATCTTCCTTTATGTTGATTATAAAGGCACTAGGCTCTCCTTATAGTTTCCTTTACTACCTTGAGCTCATCATGTTGTATATTATTTCTATATATTGAAGGTATCCCACTCAAGAACCTTTGTATCTTGAATTGTTCATTCTTGATGAATTAAACATACCTCAACAATTCTAGAAATCATCTCTCATACCCATCCATAGGCATGCTCCCAAGCTTGAGTTCAAATAAATCTTGTGTATTCTTGTCAAAATAATACTAGGACAAGTATTTCTTCTGGAAAAAACTTTTAGAACTACCTCCAAGTGATCTTATTCTCATCAAAGTGATTGACTTGAATGAGTTGTTCCCACCACATTCATGTTTTTCCTTTTATTTGTTAAATTGCAATTTTGGCTTCTGGATGTGATGACTAATTGTGCAGTTGAAAATAATTCCTCATTACCAACATCCATGCCTCTACATATTCATCCTTCTTGTTCTCACCATCAAACGTAGGAGGTTTGATATTTTTCATCTCCCCTTGAAGCTCATCTACTCTACTCTTCCTCTTATAATGTCTAACATGAGAAAAAAATAGGATGCTTCATGCTCTTGCAGCTGAGTGTCTTGGGGAGTGATGTTGATGTCTATCAACACTACTATATTCTTATCTTATGGCATGAAGCATGTGATCCTCTACCTTCCTTGCATCTGCTTCCTTATTTATATTCTTCTGCAAATTGTATAATCTCTAGTATCTTGGTATTGATGTTGTTTTATTTTTCCTGAGCTCTCATAAGATTCTCATTATCATATTTGTATCTCAGCACATCCCTTTGTATATTGTTTATTGTCTCTACCAAATCAATACTTCATTTTATGCCTTATATGTGCCCATTTGATTCAGTCTCATCATCTCCCAAGCTGACATTTATTCCTTTGAATTCATCCTCATGAGTATCCTCTATCTCATTGATCTTTATAATGAAATATTCTACATGTAACTTTAAGTCTGCACAATGTCTAACCAACATAAAAATATGTTAGATTAGGCATATATACAAATCTGGAAAAATTCACACCCCATTTCCAATCCTTGAAGACTACCAAAAATCCTTCTTTTGAATTTCTAATGAAATATACTACCTGACATCTCTGAAATATGGGTGAATAAATTGATTTTTCTCTTCCTTAATTTTCCATTGACTATTTGTTTGCTCAAGTCTAAGCTTTGAGCATAAATTTATGGTTGTCTCAAGTTCCTTCTCTTTCCCCAAACTTAGACAAAAAAAAATTGAAAAATTTGTCATAACCTTGTTTATGTGACACCTTTCTGACTTGGAATGGAAAATGTCAACTGATGTGGAAATTGGGTCCATGTGTCCTACTCCACATCTTCCTTTTCATCCTCTTTGGTAACCTGGCCTTGCCCCATCATCCTTTTATTCCATGTTGGTGCAAGAATCATACACCTCATAATTTAACTTGGGTTTGGATATCTGGATGTTCCAAAATCCTAGATATATATCCATATTAAAACCTCGATACTTTTGAATATCCAACCATCCATCAATTTTCACAACCTATGGATATCCAACCATTTAGAATATTGAACTTTATTAAAAGTCCCATTTTGCAGAAATCTTGGATTTCCATATTTTTTGGATTTCCTCCCTTACAAACACAAGTCCCACCTATACTCGCCTTTCATCTAGATCATGTCCCTTTAAACTTGAGGCATATGGTTCCACCTTGTCAAAGTTCCACATCCAGCATCTGACATCCTACTAAAGGTCCATTTATCTCAATTATGGATCTTGGGATATCCGGATGGTTCGGGTTCCACTGCACCTTTCCACCATTTGATATCTGATATCCAACATCTAGAACTTTTGAAAATGCCCCACTTAGTGTTTATCCAGATTTCCAAATCTCTGGATGGCTCTACCTTTTCTCACAGTTCCACCTCAATGTTCCAACATCTGGCCTCCACCCCCCACGGCCTGCCACATGACTTTGTTGATGGGTCCTTCTCATTGACGTGTCATGTTGATGTGACCTAATAACATGGCATGTTGACTCAACAAGATGTCATGACATTATTTTCTGCACCCAACCCTTCCAAGGAAACATGCTCATCTGATGGATCAAATGGTGGGCATTCAAGTTGATCAACGACCTATATTAACATGGATTCCTAACCTATGCAATGTTTAGCAAGGTCCCCTATTCTCTGACAGATATAATGGTTGAGATCCATATGATATAATGATTCATAATCATTTCATATTAAAATGTGTTGATAGTTATCTCAGTCATACCTATCTCTTTGAAATGTTAAATTACCTTATCTTGTGTTTTTCCCGAAAATCTAAACCTTGATGGACAGTCATGATTTACTCCTGATGTGATGGATGATCCTCATTCCCTCGATATTGTAACATTGGGTTTTTCCATTCGAAATAAAACAAATCAATGCCTCACAATGTTTCTACAACCTAAATTTTGATGGACAGTCAATATTTACTCTCGACATGATGGATGGTCCTCGTCCTCTCAAGCTTGCACAATTAGGCTTCTCTCTTCAAAATGACATTTTTCCGTTCCTCAAGATTCTTCTACAACTCAAATTTTGATGGAAAAATAGGATCAAATATCTATACATGATGAAAAATCCTCATCCTCGCATGTTTGTGTCATTAGTATTTCCCCTTCATAATGCATAACTTTGCAAGTTTATTGTTTTCCCTGAAGTCTGAAACTCACAACACTATCAGGTTCTCTTATCAGAGTTCCACCAACCGGGCTCTAGTCTCAAGGTATGAGGTGTCAGAACATAGGTTTTTATGTGCATACCCACTCAAATACCACCTATCCTTTGACTGCCATCTATCATTCACATGTCATCCTAGTGTCATCAGTGCGAAAGATCCCCAAATTTTCCATAATTTTTATTTTTTCCAAATATTCTTAAAAATTCAAAATTATTCTCCCCGACCACCATGGAAACTCTATAACTTAGATTCACATGGAAAAATCATGCCTTGTGCAGTAATTGTTACCCCTACACCATAAAATCCGAACTCCTACATCAATTTCTCACAGAATTACACAACAAAAATTGGGGATTTTACTCAATTGCACCCAATTTCACCATGGAGGCTCTAGGAACTCTTCAATTTCATTGTGGTTTTTGGTCCATAGAGATATAGTGTTGTAACCTTCACTTTTATGCCAAGATGTAACATACCCAACCATCAATTTGAGTTTGGTTACCTCAAAACGAGCTCTGATACCACAATGTAACATCATTAACTCTGACACAAAATTTCCCTATGATACCATCATTAAATTTTCTCATCATGTCTCTATAGAATTCGATGTGATTTTCCTTGCATAAATTACAATTATGCATCCCAAAAATAAAACTATTACATGCATAACTCATGTACAACCATAACTAAACATGCTAAGCATTCATCAATGTAATGTGCAAACAATTCAATAAACACAATGGAAAATAACACATTACATACACATAATATACACAAAAATTAAGAGTATAAATATGGAACTAATCTGTAAATGAAAAAACCAACTAGATCCAGACCTCTGACATTCCTCCCAGTCGTAGACAATATTTTTCAACACTTTCAACAACATGTCACCCTCGAGCCAGGGCTATGACTCCACCAGGGAAAAGGCACTCTCACCAATCCAACTAAGATATAACAATGCATAGCTCAATACAAGGCGAGTGACATTGAATCCAACAATAGTTCCACCTCATAGCCTCTCATTCACCTCATCTTGTCCCACCCAAAAAAGTGTACCCATTCATTTCTCAACATTCCATTAGTTGTATCACTTCCCTTCTAAGGATTCAACAGCAGGCTGGCTAGGAAGTCTTAGAGCTCTTTGTAACTTGAAACATGCGACTACTCTCAAATATTTTATAGGAACCCACAAAGGCCAACACACAGGTAAAACTATCTTAGAAATTCCCCTCTCAAGGAGAAATTCTCCACATACATGACAACCTTCTTCTCCACACCCAAACCACCAAGGATTTATAGGGTTACAACTCCAATGGCTTTCAACTCCACTCTTTTCTCCAATTAATCACAAAAGTAAACAAATAACCCTTTCTTAGATTGGAAACAGTTCGAAAGACTGACCAAGCCCCCAAAAACACACTAAACTCAAGGCTTAAGTATGCATGCAATTAAATTGACAAATGGCCCATGAATAACCTCTTCCTCTCACTTGAGAACTCATCCCACTTCCAAGGAATTAGGATAAAAAATCATGACATAAAATTCATATTAGACTTATTAACGAATAATTTATTATATCCCTTGTATTAGCCCCCTATATTAAGCCCTTCTCATAAGTCCCTTATCCCCATTTCCCTCTTGTGGAGTCCTAACCTCCCATACTCTTTTCGTCTTGAGGTCTACAAGAGTGATTCATTTTTATTAATATGATAGAGTGTGATTGCAAAATAAAAATCTTGGCTCATTGGCCACAACTTATAGACTTACCACCCTCTTAGCACATAGGTTCCTTGTCCTAACATTCATACATACAAGGCACTCTAGCCCAAAAAAACCTTGGTCACTAGCCTATATAAGCAGATATACATTCATATACATAGTTACTACCTGGGGTATTACAACTCTATGAAGGTGATCCATCATATTAAGGTAGTAGTCAAGAGGTATTATAATATCATTTGGAAGGAAAACATGAATGGACAATGTAGGGGTGGATTGCTCAAGGTACCTCTCAATAGATAGGCATATGTGAGTACCCAAGTGTGAATTTCATATGCTACACTTGGCAATAATTATATGTTAGTGGGTTATATATTAGTGTCAAAGGTTAGAGGGTACTAGGAATGGATTAGAGAGAAATAGGTTAGTGTGTTAATGGGTTAGATGACCAGTTGATTCATGAAATAGTTGGTTAGTTAGTTATGGGTCAATGGGTTAGGGAAAACTAGGGGTTGATGAGTTAACTTAGCGATTATTAGAGAACAATTAGTGAATTAGGGCCATTGAGGATTAATGACTTAGGGTGTCACTAGTTTAGGAGTTAATAGATTGGATTAGGGAGTTAGAGGGGTAACTAGTTAGTTCTTAGGATAGTCATTTCTCACAATCACTTTAAATAATTTTTAAATAAATATTAAATTTTATTCCATTATTTTTAAATAACAATTTTTTGGGTTTAATTTAGTTTTTTCTTTATAATGATGTTTTTTTTCAAATAATTTTAATATTTTGTAAATGTTATAACTATTATAAAAAAAAATAATTAACACATAATGGAGTATAGACACAAAAAAAATCATAAAATGATTAACATATCAGATTTATTATTTCATATTAAAGATATTTTGTAAATTTTTAAACTTAAAAATTTTAAATATTTTTCTTTATTACTACTATTTTCACAATTATAAAAAAATATAGAGTCTTAATTGTAATTTTTAAAATAAATTTTATTTCACTCGAATGGGATGATGATGAGTGGGATCGTGAATGCACATGCGATGTTCTTTTCCACCACTTCAACATGAAGTAATGACTCGTTGTGGGTCAAACATGGGTGGTCACTTCTGGAAGGCATGGATGATGAAGTCTAAGAAAAGGATGGTACGTCACCCCTCATGCTAGTTGATGAATTCATGACACTCTTGAAATCTGAGGAGGAATGGTACAGTGGGATGAGGTAAGGTGTAATGAGCGATTATTCTACAATGATGTGTAATATCCCTAAGGACGAGCCCCAATTGTATTTATGAATTATAACATGTTTTGTAGGATGGTGAGCCAAGCAATTATAAGCTATGGGATTATGTGTTTATTAGGCAGGAGAGCCTAGTTATTAAAGGCTAGGATCTTGTTTTGTACATGTAAATATTCATATTATTAATATAAAAACATCGTTGTGTGTAAACCGACCATGAATAAATAGTATGGGGGACTAAGCTCCACTAGGTTGGGTAAGGGAGAGGGGGCTGAGAGGTTGGAAAGAGGGGCTAATCCTAAGGGCTTAATTCCAAGAGAATAATAATTTATTATTATTCCAAAATCTGATTAGAAGGATATGTTTT
>SNQJ01S0286743.1:0-10941 GCA_010110895.2 Picea sitchensis
AAAAAACTATCTATCCTACAACATCAATAAAACTATCTTCTGATCTATGAAAGAAAGAAACTATCTTTTAACCTATGAAAACTCAAATATAGTGTTGGTGGTTGTGTGAATGTCTTCGGTGTCTTATAATATCTCGATGACACAAGCCTTCATATTAACCTGCAAAAGAACTACAAAATCAATGCATATTAACAAAAGCCTTCATATTAACCTGCAAAAGAACTAAACAATTAAGCTACAACAACAAATTATATAACAAAGGAAAAATAACAATGCATATACAGGAAATGAGATAAAAGACATCTAAGCTATGAAATGCATAAATAACTCATAGAACAGTTACCAGACTGCTGGTGGGCCCCCTATCAAGTCGTTGTCACTTCTCAAACGCACACCATGATCTCAACAAAACAATTTCACGATTAAAACTTGAAAAACACAGTCTTATATAATTTTGGCAATTGAAAATAGCAAAAACAGAGGAAAATCGTATTTGTCTCTAATCCTCTACTTATTCTACTGCTTAACTATTGTATGACCACCATGGTGGTATTTATAAGTTTTACAAACCAAGTGGTCGACCACTAGAGGGTCGAACCACTTCTAAAAACAACAAATTACATCAATTGTGCCCTAACTGTTGAAATGGAGCGAGCCAATAATCGCCCAGCTCAACAACCCAAACTAAGTTGTCAAGAGTTCAGTAGCTGGAGGGGGAAAGCATGAGCAAAACCCATGTTCCTGATTCGCCCATCACTGGCCGACAATACCATAACTGCCAAATCGCCCACCGTTTTTGTGTAGGACGAGGTGATGGACGGAGTGCCAGACCAGGTACCAGATTGAGTACCAGATGGAGTGCCAGACCAGGTACCGGATTGAGTACCATATGGAGTGCCAGACTAAGTTCCAGAAGCAGAAACATGATGCGATTTTTCCTTGTAACACCAAAAAATGTGAATTAGATCCTTGGAAACATAAAAACATGATGAATTATACTCAAGATCAACATAAAACACGAATTATACATACCTGGTGTGGATCATAGCGTTTTGGCACAAAATCCCTTCAAAAACTTCTCCAAAACATGAAAACGCATATATACATTCGACAAAAGTATCTAATAAACGCCATAAAACTAATCATATCTCGGGCCCAACATTACCCCCACACTTACAATTTTGCAGGTCCCACTGCAAACAAAAATAAATTACCCCTCGTGACTAGGCTTGCTGAGGAGGATCAACTTTGGAAGCTTCTCCTTCTTGCTTTGAATACTTTGCCTTATGCCTCTTGTGTTGCTTTAGTTGTGCTCTGAGGCTGCGGTTGGATTTGGTCATCTCATCAACCAACCGTTGAAGGGAGTTTACCTTTTCTTGGAGGACTGCATTATCACGATGAAGGTGTTTGTCTATTGTCTTCCTTTCTTCCAACTGTTGGAGGAGATGAGAATTTTCTTTATGTAGCTTCTCAATGGCTGGGGCAGAATCAATGATCTTGGAGGAAGGCTTAGATCCTTTGAGGGATGTGGACAATATATCATTCTTAGAATCTAGAGTAGGCATGGGTGAAGTAGGAGTGATAGGGGATTGATAAGGAGAGGTAGGTTATGATTTTGTCTTTCTTTGTGGCTCTAATCCATCCACAGAAACTTCCCTAAGTCTCTTGTGAGGGCTCTCAAGATTAGAGGACACTTGGATAGGGTCCGAAGCAGGTAGGGGTTTTGCATACGGTTTTGTTCTTGTGCTCTGGGTACTCTTTCGAAAGGGTCCTTTACCAAATCGATTGGCTCCCCTCCTATTTGTGGGAATGATGGGAAAGTCTTATTGAATCACTTATTGGAGATTTTTAGGTGTGAGATCATGAGAGATTGAAGGTATCGGGGGGTTAGAAATAGGCTTCTTTTGATCTTTACTCTTGGTATTTTTACCTGATGAGGAAGTAGGGATGTCGACAAGATTTTTGTATTGTTCCGGTAAATAGATGGCTTGTGAAAGGGGGTTTGGAGTTCTTGGAGAGTGGGGCTTGGATGGAGAGATAGTCCTTGGGCCAAGTTGCTTTTTGCCTGTCTTCATTGTCAAGTGAGGGTTTGCAAATTGATAGATAAATGAATCCCAGGTTTTCCCCTGTTTCTCTAATTTGGCTAGAACAAGAAGTTTGATTAATCCATGGTGAAAGAGGCTATTTTGGGGGTTAGTTACATTCTTCCTCACTTGAGAGGACATCTTCTCCAAGCTCTTTAGAAAGTAGAAGGGAAAATTCAAAGGTTTGTTGAACTGAAAATGAGTTAGCAATCTGAAATGACAGGCTTTGAAAGTGGAATATCTACCTTCTCATGTGATCAACCTCGTGATGATGATGAGAGGGTCGATCAATTCCTCCTTTATCCATTCCCTAGAATATCCTTTTTCTTCTGAAATGTTCTGGAATTCGGGCTTAAAAACCTTGTTATAACTTGAGCGCAACAACTAGTGGTTTTTGAACCATCTATCTCCCATTCTTGGAAGCTTCATGATTGCAACAATGGACTCTTTTGAGACCTCAAAGGAAAGAGACCCCACACGTGCTGTCTTCCCATTGAAACTGAGGGAAAATTGCATGGAGAGGCCATCATCGTGGCCCTGCAAGTTAGACAAAAATGACCCCCAACTTGCGCGCAAAAACACCTCTTTGCATTGTGCAAATTCAGGAATGGAAAAAATATCTGTATAGGAAGAGGGTTCATACCTCTTGGGAATTGTGATGAGGTGAAGAGATGGACAGAGGCTAAATTCACCAAGAGAGGTTGCGATCAGGGCAAGGGATGGCACGAATTGAGCACGAGTTGAACGCGATTTGAACAGGGGAAGAAATGGAAAAGGCTGAGTGCGATTTCTTAACACATGGAAAGGAAAATGGCAAGGTGAATTGGGATAATAGGTTACCCAGCTCGTTTTTGAATGCGCCTATGGTGGAGTTGGTTGCACACATGTGTGCACGAGTTTCCATGTGTGGGCAATTTCGAATTCAAAGGCATGTTTTTGGGGGAAAGCTTAGTGATGCACAGTTAGATCAATGTCCAAGTCTTTTGAATTGGACATTTGATCATGAACATTTCTAATGTTTTCATCCTCACTCTTAATTCCCTGCAACCAATTTAATTGAATGTCATTGATTCCTGGTTACCTAGAATTGTGGACAGTTACTGGTGTGCAATTATTATGGCACTTTGTTTGAAACCTCATATGACACTTCATACGACACCTCTATGTTAAATACATTTTTACCGCATGTAATGGATAGCCTGCAATATTGAAATGTTTTTGACAATCGCAATGGTTAAGAGCAGAGGCATAATGCTCCATTGTTGTTGATTTTTCCACTATGCTCAATGAATTCTCTTGCATAGGGCATGTAATGTCCTAGAACCTACAATGAATAGGTTATAGAAAGCATAAGACATGTAATGTCAATGCTACGATGTACAACTTGTAATGAGAAATAAACCGATAAAAGTGGTCTATTAAGTATATGTTCAACAATTTATAACACACAGGAGTTTAGCACTTCAAAAATAAAATGACTATTAATGTAATAACCTGTATCATGGAAATAATACAAAAATTCTTGCAAAGATTTATTTCTCTAGGCAATGATCATTTGTCAGCTCATGAGCCCCTCCCCCACACCTAAGTATTGTGACACCTCACAGTCAAAAGTATAGGAAACCAGTCAATTTCCCCAATAGCCGAAGATTTATAGTATGTCAAGTGTAAAGATAAATTTCACAGATTGGTTTGACAAGATGGTTATAATATGGCCCCACCTATAGGATAAGAGATCCTATATATAGATAAGAAGAGGTAGGCAAGAGAGTTTCAAGATAGTCTTAGAGTTATTTCCCGATGGAAAGTTTATGGATTTTATTAACCTTATCTTAACCATACATACTTCATGTCAGCTTTGTCTGCAAGTAATTCCGTACATCAGGACAAGTTTAAATTTATTATTTATTTTTTGTCAAATTACCATCCTCGCTAGGTAGAATGCCCTGCTGCCAGCAAGCTTGTTCAGTACTCTGACGGGTTTACCTAGTCATACCACAGGCTGGTACCCGCTGCTAGAAGACATGTTCAGTATCTTGACGGGTTAGCCTCTTACACCCTTAGAGACTAGCCCTCCATCTTTTAAGATTTTAGTATATAAGATTGCTTTATGCAAGAAGATGGGGGGATAGCTTTGAAAACAACTTTTTCTTTCTTTTTTAATTGGGATGGTATTTATGTTAGAGGATGAATTTCCGTTATATTACTTAGTGATTGTCCCAATGTAAGGGGTACTTAAGTGGATGTGGCCTATCTAAAGATATGATATAATCAAGATATTTAGTGTGTAGTGGATGATACCATTGAGAAAGAACATAAAGGTATCTCTAGGCTCAACTCACTTTCTTCTTTTGTAGTTATTGTGATGTTTCCATGACTAACCACTAATTAGACCTCCTTGGTACTCTTTGACAAAGACACTTTACTCACTTACCCAGGTTTCTTGGAAAAACTGTATGAGAGACCTCTAGGCTTGATAGTTATGGTATCGCTTCCTTATACAGTGGTGAAGAGTTCCAAGAGCAACTTCTTTAGAATGCCTTAAAAAATAATATGTCTTGAAAAAATATGGCTAATTATAGTAAGTCAATAATCATTTGATGCTTAGCAGACACAAAGTTCAAGTGTAACAATGTTTTGAAGAAATATCCTTGAAACTGTCTATTCTTGGTGAAATAAATACTTACATAAATTTCTAGAATTGCCTTATTAACAAAATTCAAAAACTATTTACATATGTACAATAGAAAATTCAGAATTTTTTTCAAAAACAAGGGGGCACTTCCCCATTTACTAAGGCCTATGCCTTTTCCGTTGACATGACCTATAGAAAATCCTCTTTGGAAATGGGCTTATGATAAAATTTGAGTTAATGTCCATTTACTACAAAGGAGACTTGTCCATCGTCAATTGTTTTAATTTTTATAGCTCCATTGTCATATACAATGTCTACCTCATAAGGGCCCAACCACCGGGTGGTGAGTTTTCCTTTGAAGGTTTTGAATCAGGAATCAAACAACAGATCCCAATCACCAGGTTGGAAGTGCTTCTTCTTAATAAAATTGTCATGCCACTTGCTCTTTTGGTTTTGGAATAATATTGTCCGTTGGATGGCATCTTGCCTGATTTCATCCAACTCATTCAATTGTAGGGCTTGTTGCTTCTGAGTCTCATCTAAGTTCGATCCTAATTATGCGGCAATACATAAGGTCCTTACTTGGAATTCTATAGGTAGAAGTACTTGTTTCCCGTACACTAGCTCATAAGGGGTATGCCCAATGGTATTTCTCCAGGTGGTCTGGTATGCCCACAAAGCCTCTAGGAGCCTATCATCCCAATCCTGGTGATGTAATTGAACAATATTGGTCAAGATGGCTTCTAGAAATTTGTTTGTAGATTCTACCTGACCATTGACTTGCGGGTGGTATGGAGAATATTTACAGTGTTTAATCCCATATTTCTCTGTTAGCTCTCTCATCAGCTTGGAAGTGAATTGAGTGCCTTGGTTGGTAACAATTTTACGAGGGACACCGAAGCGGGTAAATATGTCTTCATAGATGAATTCGACAACATAATTCTCTATAGCCCTGAATAGGGCTTTTGCCTCTACCCACTTTGTGACATAGTCCATACAAACCAAAATATAGTTCTTCTTAAGGGACATGGGTGAAATTGGTCCTACAAAGTCAAGAGCCCATTTTTCGAAGGGTTCTATCATAACTTGGGCATGCAAAGGCATTTCATCAGCTGACGTAGGTCTTCCTATCCTTTGGAAACTATCACAACTTCTCACATACTTGGCAACATATTTGAAAATGCTAGGCCAATAATAACCTGAATGTAACACCTTATATGATGTGCGTTTGTCAGAAAAATGACCACCACATGGTCCATCATGACAACTTCATAGTATTTCAGGTACCTCATCCTCTGGGACACATCTATGAATAATCAAATCAGGACCTGTGTGAAAAAGGTCATGACCAACCCAAGAGTAATTGGCACTATGTGTAATAATTTTCCGCTTTTCATGAGGTGACAAATGAGACGGTAACTTCCTAGTAGCCAGATAGTTTTCCATATCTGCAAACCATGGGATATTGACAGAGAGGGAAAAAATATGCTTGTATGGGAAACTATCATCTATAGGGATATCATCATCCTCATTTTTTATTCAGGAAAGAAAATCAGCTACTACATTATCCTTTCCAGGTTGGTCAAGCACAGTGATATTAAATTCTTGCAATAACATGAGCCACCTAGTCACTCGACCATTTGTTATAGGTTTATTCATGAGAAATCTAATGGAAGAATGATCTGTATGTACGAATACTTCATAACCTATAATTTAATGACGAAACTTGTTGATAACATGAACAACTGCCAAGAATTCCTTCTCGGTAACTGTGTAGTTTAACTCAGTAAGGGACAAGTTCTTTCTCACAAAATAAATGGCATAGGACTGCTGGTCCTCTTTCTTCCCTAATACCCCTCCTATTGCGGTGTCAGAGGCATCAATGGATATATTAAATGGGAGAGTCCAATTGGGCCCTCTAAGAACTCGTGCCACATAAAGCTTGGATTTCAAGGTTTCAAAGGCAGTTCGACACTGCTCAGTCCAAACAAAATCAACATATTTTATTAACAATCCAAACATAGGTGCAACAATCTTTGTAAAATTTTCAATAAACCACTGATA
Organism: Picea sitchensis; assembly: GCA_010110895.2. NCBI lineage: Eukaryota > Viridiplantae > Streptophyta > Pinopsida > Pinales > Pinaceae > Picea > Picea sitchensis. The sequence continues at coordinate 6,784 of SNQJ01S0286743.1, forward strand.
GTATCTGACATGTCCAAGAAATATTCTCACCTCTTTCTGAGGCTTGGGGGGTGGAAGTCTGACGATGACCTCAATATCTGCATGATCGACTTTTATCCATTTAGATGAAACATGATGTCCTAGAACCACTCCTTCAGTTAAAAACATTTTACATTTTTCATGACTTAGAGATAGGTTCATTTCTTGGCATTTGATGAGGACTTTTTCTAAGTTGTCTAAGGCCTCCTAGTAAGGGTTTCCATAAACTGTGAAGTCGTCCATGTAGACCTCCACACAATCATGAATAAGATCGACAAATATCCCTAGCACTGCTCGTTGAAATGTGGCATGAGCATTACACAATCCAAATGGAAAGACCCTATAGGCATAGGTGCCCCAAGGACAAGTAAAGGTAGTCTTATCTTGGTCCTCAGGTGCTATAAGAATCTGATTGTACCCGCTGTACCCATCTAAAAAGGAAAAATACTTCTTTCCAGACAAGGTATCTAAAACTTGATCAATGAAAGGGAGAGGAAAGTAATCTTTCAGAGTGGATTTGTTGAGTTCCCGAAAATCAACAAAAATTCTCCATTTCCCGGTCACTTTCTTTGGAACCACTACAAGCGGGGATACCCACTTACTATCAGAGATGGGATAAATAAATCCAACATTTCACAACTTTTGGATTTCCTCCTTGACTATATCTTCGAGTGTTGGGTTCATCCTTCTCTGGGGTTGCCTAACAGGTGTTACTTCCCCCTGGGTATATATGTGATGGATGCATGTGTCAGGGTGTATACCCTTCATGTCGGTGTATTCCCAGGTGAATGCTCCTGATTGTTCTTTAAGGATGCTTACTAACTGTTTCTGTTGGTCTGCATCTAGCCCAGAGTTTATATGTAAAAAATTCCTTGGACTAATGTCGTAGGGCATAGTATAAGACATGGCAGAATAATCTATCTCGAAGATAAAAGATGTCAAAGAAAAAATGGATGGGTCCAATTGTTCCTAAAATTCTTCCCCAAACATGTACTCAAATTGGGGAAAAGACTGAGGAAAATCCACACATGTGATAGCAGAAATAAACTGGTTTAGCACATTTTTCGTTGTGTGCTCCTGAAGTGACCATGCATGGTCACTTGGAAATACAGGCCAAATCCTCATTCTCATATGGACACTCAAGCCACCATAGATTCTCCATGATAGGCTGAGCTGGAGGGTAAATGGTGAGCTTCTAGATAGAGAGACCATTTGAGATGGTCATTTCCCCTTCTCTATAGCCAATAAATGCATTGGCTATGGCTAGACAAGGTCTTCCCAAAATGATGGGATGGATTTTGGTAGGGTCCTTTGAGTGACTGACAAGAAAATCTACTGGGTATTCCCATGAGGCTAAAGTAACCATGATATCATCTAAAATTCCTTCAGGTATAACCCTGGTCTTATCTGCTAATTCCAAAATGGTTGGGGTAGGACGAAGAAGAGGTTGTAACTGTAATTGTTCCAAGGTAGTAGCATTCATAACATTGATGGCTGCCCCTAGGTCTATGAGAGTGTTTCCAATGGAGACCTCATTAATAGTTATGGTCACTACGGGGTTTCCTGGGTTCCCATATTTTGCTAGCTTTGGTTGCTCTGATATGTATTTAGAAAGTCCTCCTACCAAATGTACTGTAGGAGGGTCCTTTGCTTCCTACCTGGATTCTTAATACATAATTATTTGACTACCTTACTATAGATTGGAATGTATTTAATGGCTTGAAGCAGGGGAATCTTGACATAAATATTCTTCAATTCATTCAAGATGTCAAATTCCTGTCGGGTGGTAGGTTTCTTGATTACCAATCGGTCTAGATAAGGAGAGACCTTCGTAATTTGTGAAGGTTCATTTTGGGGAAGCTTAGTTTCTTGGTTCTTCGGGATAATAACATATTTCCACCTAGTGTCATCCGTGGGTTGTTTGGTGGTTTCTTCTTCTTCTTCTTCCTAGATGACTATTGAAGGTCTCTGCCTATCCAAAACTTTTTCCAATCTTAGTTGAATTTCCTGTAATGGAACAAGAGTGATAACATATGTTGGGAAGGCCTGCATCTCAACATTGTGAAGAGGTTGAGGGGGATTATTATTGGGATTCAACATTGGTTGTGCCAGTAATAGTGTTGGTATCGGGGAGATTGCATTTTGGTATTGTAGTGGTTGTTGTTGTGAAATAGGAGGTAAAGGTGGCGGAACAAAACTTGGCAGAAGCTGCAAAGTGTTCGGTGGGAACTAAGGATAATGATGGTTGGACATAGGGATAGGTGGAGCTTGAGGGTTTCCTTGGTTATGTCCTCTTCTCCATCCTTGAAGCTAAGGATGTTGGTACTGAGTAGACCAGTTTTTCCAACCTAGTGGGTTCCACTGTTGTTGTTGTTGACAATAGGGTGGAACTTGAGATTGGAGATCTGGGTATGTGGGCTGGTTCCTAGGCTGCCATGGCCTCCTAGGTGCATAAGAAGATTCCCCAGGATCTCCACTCCTATATATGGCTAATAAGCCGGGGAATGATGGACATTTCTCAGTTGAATGATCTTTTGTACAAAATCCACAAACTGAAATGTTATCTAATGGGCATTCCCTTGAGGAATACTTCCTCCTGCATCTTGGGCAATATATGCTCATTGCAACATTTTCCTCCTCCCGTTTCTTTTTAATTTTAAAGGTGTCCAATTGGGAACCTATTGTTCTTAAGATATCTGTCTTGAAAGTTTCTAAAATGTTCCCTATCTCTGCTCTCGTGATACCACCTGAACTAACTGGTTTTAAGCTTCTACTACAAGGGTCCCGAACATTCTTTTATGTTTTGGCTTTACTCCTTGAGTAATTTTTACACATTTCACATATTTCGGCAAATGGTTTATGGGAGATATCACTTGATTCCATCAGGTTAAGCATCTCTAGATATTCTTTTGAAATTCCCTTAAGGAAAAGAGCCCTAATTGCATCCTATGGGACGTCATGGTATTTTGACTTCTGGGAGATATAACCAAATCTTTCCATATAATCTTTGAGGGTCTCGTCTTCTAACTGTTGGATTTTAAAGATGTCATTACGAGACTCTTTGGTCTTGCAATAGTCTTGGTGCTTCTTAAGAAAGATGTCTTTCATGGCTTCCCAAGATCTAATACTAGATTCTCCCAACCCCATGAACCATCTTAGTGCAAAGTCTTTGAGGGTGGCAGGAAAGAGTTTTAGTTTCTGGGCATCTTGTATGTAGTTGTAGCTCCTACAAAGGATGCCAAATTAAAATAGAAAGGTTTCTGGATCTTAACTGTGTTTACCATAAAAGGTAGGAAGTGCTGAGAGAGGAATATTCTTCATGTTTACATTTGGAGTGGTGTCCAAAATTGGAAACTTGAAGGTAGCTTCAGTTTGGTTTCTAGTTTCTTCTTCCTCCCCATGTCTTACATTGTTATGGTCCTCTTGATCAACCATATTGGTTTGGTTTCCAAAAAGAGAGTACCTGGGTGGTTTTATCTTTAAAGAGAACAAGGTTTCCCTTTGATGGAAAGGTCTTCCTTCTAATTGGATGTATGGGACTCTACTCGAGCCAGTTGAGACTATCGGTGCCAACGTTTCTGTGTTAGTTTGAGAGATAATTACATTGGTTGAACTACCAAACAAAAGATTCACCTGTTCAGGGTCTATTGTGTCCTCAAAATTAGGATATCCTAGTGGTGGTGTAAAAGCAAAGGTTGTATGGTTTGGTTCTATGGAAGGCTTGAGTGGTCTTGCCTCCTGTCCCAATATGATTGATGCTTAAATTTCTTGTTCTATAGTGCTCTCTGCGTTAGTCTCTTCAGAGACTATTTTAGATCTTTGAGTTGAGCTAGCTCCTGTTTTTCGGTATCGGTCTGTGGATTTTATAAGTGGAATGTCCATTCCCCCAAAAATATCAGAAGGAACCTTGGTTAAAAGGTCTGATTTAGATTTAATGTATCTACGTTTTGGATCTCTAGGTCTATTCATGAAAGAAAGCAAAAAGAAAAAGAAAAAATACCATTGGTTTTGGGGGAGCCTGCAATAGTAGATGTGCAGGTTCTTACCTCTCGTATTAAAGTCCCCCCTCCACCAATCTAATGATAAGGTCTAGAAATGATCTAATTCCTAACTACTTCCTACCTTGAGACAACTCCCCGA
>SNQJ01S0286744.1:0-10941 GCA_010110895.2 Picea sitchensis
TATTATTCCTTGATTATATCACTTAATTAATTAATTAATTAACCATTTTGCCTCTAAAAAGTGATTTATCCATCCTGATGGCTTCTTCAGCCACTGAAAGTCACTTCTCATCATCTTATCCTGTAATACTCTTCCTCCCGATTCTGATGAACTATTACACTAAGAGGTTTCTCCAAGTAATATGCCCATTATGACCTTCTTAGTGAATTTAATTAAGATATGACCCATAATAACTCAAAATTACGGAAATCGTTGGAATGCAACGGAACCAAAGCCCAGTTGTGCGGAATGGATCTTGATGATGAACGATACAAGTTGGGCCCAAATAAACCCCTCAATATCTCCCGAACTCTCTGTCACCCCTATCTCGCTACTCGGGTAGGCATAACACTCTGAAATGTTGTAATGTTGTAATGTCCCAAAATGGGGAAATTACATGGGAGAGAGAGGACGATTTGGTGATTTAGTGATTTGCAGATCTAGGAGGCTATACCTCATATCTGACCTTGAAACTTCTTCCAGAGGTTTGTGATTGCCCGATCTATCATTTTGGAGAGTTTCAAGAGGTTTGGAGGCCTCATTTACCCAGGTCGAATTATCTAGGGTTTTAGGCATCCAGGGGGGCGTACCATTCAGTGGAGGAGTTCAGATCCACAGGGTTTGAGAGTGACTTTGGAGATTTGGGCACCTGGGTTGTCCTTATAGTTGCCCGATCTATCAGTTGGCATATTTCTCGGGGTGATTGGACACTTTTGGCAGCAGGGCCGAATTGTTGAGGAGCTTCAGCTATCCAACAGGGTGTGGCACCTTCCTGCTAGGGGGTTTAGCATTCTTACGGCCCAGATCTACTTGTATTCAGTCTTCATTGTATATCCAGCCTTTGGAGGCTTATTGTAGTCTTCTATTGGAGCATTTTTTAGCAGCTCTATTGTCTATCTTCTTGGCCATCTGTTGAGCATTCCAGATCGACATCTTCATTGGAGCAGGTTTCTCTATTTCATGAATAAAAGCAGTTTTGAGATGTTTTGGCTTATCTATCATATTGCGTATGGTTGAGGTANCTATATTTCATGAATAAAAGCAGATTTGAGATGTTTTGGCTTGTCTATCATATTGCATATGGTTGAGGTATGTTCATTGTATATCCAACCTTTGGAGGCTTATTGTAGTCTTCTATTGGAGCATTTTTTAGCAGCTCTATTGTCTATCTTCTTGGCCATCTGTTGAGCATTCCAGATCGACATCTTCATTGTAGCAAGTTTCTATATTTCATGAATAAAAGCAGATTTGAGATGTTTTGGCTTGTCTATCATATTGCATATAGTTGATGTATGTTCCATGATTGTATCTTCTTGTTATTTGCTGCAAACACATATAAACACATCAGTAAACCCTAAGGCCGAAATCAAGAGGCCATTCTGCAAGTAACACATGTAAACAAGTAGATCATCCAAGTGTTTGACGAAATACCTCACTCAGCAAAAGTTTTAAAAAGACACCAAAACTGTGATGATCTTGGCATAATGGCTTGGGATCATTACACCCAATGCACAGTGCACCCTCCTTAACCTGAAATGTGCTAGCTTTTTAGCTCGGGAGGTACTCCTCATGTTTGTCTTGTACGCTGAAATTACCTTGTACCTACACTACTAGACACTTGACTTTGTAATGGGTTTTTATAAAGTTGTGATAAAGTGGTTCTTTTATTAAAGTGACTTTTTAATGAAGTGTACCTTCTAATATTAAAGTGACTTTATTTCATAAAGTGGACTTATGTAATAAAGTGAAATGTACTTTCCTTTTTGTTATAATGGCTGAAGGCCTTGGTCGCTACATCAAAGCCTCCATTCATAATGGTTCACTTCAAGGCCGTAATCTTCATGGCCTCCAACCAACAACCTCTCACAATCAATTTGTTGATGACACCATGCTCCTAAACACCCGCACTGCCCAAGAAGCCGGTAAGCTAATATCTATTCTCAATGAATTCAGCGAAGCCTCGGGAACCTCCTTCAACCAGGACAAATCTCAACTCTCCTTTTTCAACACGCCTGCAGCTGTCCAATAACGTATCTCATGTCTGCTAAATATTCCAATTTGCTCCATACCTTCTCAATACTTGGGACTGCCACTCTCAGATTCAATCGCTCGCAATATTTTCTGGGATTCCCTTCTGCTCTCAATCTCCAACTGCCTAAGCAACTGGACTTTTCGTTCCCTCAACCTTCCAGCTAGACTCTCTCTTTTAAAATCTGTGCTTCAAGCCATTCTAGCTTATCTTTTCTTGGCCCTTGTTACACCCCAATTTGTCATAAAACGAATAAGAAACCTCCAGAGGAACTTCCTTTGGCATGGTCACGATCCCAACAAAAAGTGGGCTCTGGTCAGTTGGGATAAAATTTGCAAGCCCAAATCAATGGGAGGTCTGGGCCTACGAGATCCAGGCAAACTAAACAGTACAATGGGCACAAAAACTTGGTGGCGATGGCTCAAATCCCCAACAAAGCTCTGGGCCTTGTTATCCATGAAAGTTGCACTAGGATGGACTTCCAGCGAGCCACCAAAGATTGAACATTGATTGTTCAAAATTCAGAGTTCAGAAGTTCAGCCGGTCAATAAGACCAACTTTTTTAAATTTTCCATAAAAAATTGTAATAAGAGATGTTGCATGATGAACTTGTAAAAAGTCCTAGCCACCTTTGACTTAGGCATGAGTTGTTACTCTGAAGTGTTTTTTTTTACTTATTAATTATATTTTGCCGTTTTAAGACAATTTATAATTTATGAGTTTTTTCACTAAATTCTCCAGAGCTGGAGTATATACTCATGGTTAGGCCTTAGCATGGATCTAAGACTAGTGTCTAATGTATATTACCATGCTAAACATACTCTTAAAGTCTTATGGAAATGTGCTAAGTCCCCCTTATTTTTTTTTAATTTTTTCAGTTAATTAAAATTTTTCCGCAAAACGAGAATTTTTAATTAAAAAATAAAGTTGTAATAAAAAAATGGTACTAGGAGTGTTCCTATGCCTTTGGGGTGCTCATTTGTGGACCTAGAGCACCCACATTACCTAAGTACCCACTTGGTTGAGTAAAAGTAGTGATTTTAATCACTTAAAAATCAATTTTACTCAAAAAAACCCCAAAAAGTCAAATAAAATCAAGTAAAATCAACAAATGCTAAATTTGGGGAAACATGTGAGGACATGTTTTGGATGAGTTAAGGCCCCAAAAGACGAGGTGGAAGCCATAGGTTAATTCCTATTGGTCAAAGGCTAAACATATGACATGTATGGTGGATTAGAGCATGTGCTCAAAGAGGAGGTGCACGCCTCTCCCTTGAGGTGGCGCATTCTCAAAGGGAGATCCTCTCCCAATGTGTGACTCGCCCCTTTCCTTCACCTACCTTTTGATAGGTGGCAGTCCGTTGCTACTTGGCATATGGGGAGAGCTACAACTCGTCCCACCTCCTTTTCCACTTGTCCCAAATCAAGAAGTGCGCCCCTCACATGTGTCACACGGTTTTGCCTTGGGATTATCACCCACTTGGCTATATATTGAGGCATCATCCCATTGTGAAGCTAGTTGGAGCTTGGGTTGTTTGCTTGTTATTGTAAATTGTATTATCATTCTCATTTGAATAAACGGCTTTGGAGGCTACTACATGGTGTAAAGCAAATGTGTGTGGATCATCTATGTCAATTTTGTATATGAGGTATATGCTTTCTTATTAATTTTTTGAATTGTTGTTAGATCTTTGCCTTGGAAGGGGAGCTATCTCCCAATAGGATAGAAATAGAAAGCTTGCTTGCTTCTTATTTCTATTGTTTCATGTATGCTAGATAGTTTTGATTGCATGCTTATTTAGCTTAATTTTCATGCTTTCATGCTTCTAAATTGTATGACACCAATGCTTTTAACCCCTTTGCAAGAAGTTTAAAGTTGTGCCCCCTCATTCTTCAAGATTGTGGTGAATGACATAGTCCCTCCATTTTCCATCAAAGCAAGAGACTCCATTGCCCAAGGCTTTCAAGGAATCAAGCAATTCTACTCTCTTTTTCTCTTTAAATTCTATATCTTCTTGGTTACTTGTTCTAACTACATACAAAGTAAAAAATTGTTGGTTTAAAGGTTGAATCTTTTATTTACTTTGTATACTTCAAAAGAAAGTAGTTTAGATCTCATTTTCTAAATAAATATTTACTTAGATCTATTTTGCTATTTATTATCTTTAGGCTCTCTTTCGTTGCTGAAATTTAAAAGCTAAAAATAATTTGTTTCTTAAGAGTTTAAAGTTTAAATTTGAGCAAAGTCTTATTGTTCTATTTTCTGTTTTAGGACAACAAAGAATTTCAGTAAGAAAAGACTTTTTCTTAGCTAGTTTAGACTTAGAAACTTGTTAGTTTATCATAGGATTTTACTTGGGAAATTTGAGTTTTATATACTAATAAACAAAGACACTCTGAAAGTGTTTTTGGCCATCCTTTGCTATCTTTTGTTTGTTTTTTTGTGCAGGTCCGTGCAAAGATAAAGGGATACGTTGTCCAAATCTTGAAGATTTGAAGCTTCCAAGACCCCCAAAGTGACTCTATATTGTTGAGAAACATTGTAAAAACATTTATTTTCATTTCTGATCCATATATAAGGGTCCACATCTCATTTTAAGAGATCTCAAGACTCTTCAAAGAGAAAATTGTAACCGAGAGAATAAAATCAGTGAGCCAAAGGAGGCCTCACTTTGCTTTCCCCCCTCGGGGGTGTGTGTTGTGTTTTGGATCTTTGCCTTAGTTTGCTTCAAGTTTTGTCCTTTGATTTAAGTGCTCAAATAAACTCACAATCAACTCTAAAGGTTAAAATAAACCACAATTTAGATTAGATTTCATTTTTGCAAAGTAGAATACTAATTGCTAGTTAGTTTCAATTTCATGCAATTTCAAAGTTGGAAATAAACAGTCTCCTTAACTCCTCGCAAGAGGCTGGTCAGTGAAGACTCTAGTAATTACAAAACATTTCCTTTTCAGTACTTTGCTTTATGGTTTAAAATAAACAACTCCCCTTAGCTCCCAGTGCGGTTCCTGACCCTTTCAGTTGCGAGCTAGTCTCGATCTGCTAGGAGTAAGTTTCATACACGCTGTGCTAGTTAGTGGTGATAGACTAATTAGGGAAATCCTAAAGAGTATTTCGCTTTAGTGGAAACGTAAGAGAGTCTATGAGGATATCTGGCGGGCACTTTGAGATCTAGGTTCTCTCTATCGAATCTCCCCCCATTTTCTTGAGCTTGTGTAAAATCAGAGGGACCTCCCTGTTGGATCTTCGACATTCCTCAACCTCCACTTTATGGACCTTTTCTAAAGGGCCAAATCTAGTTTAGACAAACACTTACTTTTCATGCAAATAAAATTTATCTCATTAACCTACCATCAATAAACCTTAATAAAACACACGATCTACATTGCCCATGAATACTTTTAAGGCATTGGTCTCATTTACATATTTGCAAAGCCATATGCTTCACACTTTACTTTCAGTCATTTATTTTGAAGCAATTTGATTTTACTTGCATCTAACAATTGTGTCTCAAGTATCCTTTTATGCAAGTATATGTTTATGTATCTTGTGGTGAATAATTGATCTGTGTATCCTTTGCTTTATGTTGGTTAAGGAAAGAATAAACTCCTGGATTCATTTCTTGTACTTGGATTAGATTCAAGCTTTAGTGTATTTGTTAGGGACTACCCCCCTTGGCTTCGTTAGGAATTGGCCTAGACGAAGGAGTTGAGGATTAGGTGACAACACCTTAACTTTCACTTGCCCCCAAGGACACACTGAGTGGATTGAAGATTTCTTCCACGTCTCCTAGGTGTGTATAAGGCGACAATAGACCCAACTATGGAAACGAAAATATGCCCCAAACGCTCCTCAAGATCACCTCATTCGGATGTGGGATAAGGTCCAACGATCCAACATTTGGAACGCTGCATGGAAAAATTGCCCGCTAATACAAGAACACGCCTTTAGGGAAATCCAAAATGGTCAGAGTGCACTTTTCTGGACGGACTCCTGGCAACAGATGCCCCCTTGCAGAATGAGAATAATCTAAGACCCTATACAGATCACATTCAGGATCTCCCCTCCCTCAAAGTGGTAGATCTTTGGTTGAATACCTCCATCAACCCCCCCTGGTGCAGATGGAAAGAGACAACTTAGGATCTCCATGTGGCAGCAGATTGTGACTTACAACATTGGAAAGAATTGATCCAATGAAGTAAAATCTGGATTAGCACAGACCCAGACATCCTCCGATGGGGGTACATTCCCAATGGCAACTTTACACTCAAAGAAGGCTACGGCTTGTAGGAAAACTTCCAAAACAATAAAAAAGAGCATATATGGATAACAATCTGGAGATCCAAACTCTGGCCGAAAATTTCCACCTTTCTCTGGCTGATGGTTCAAAACAAAATCTTAACATGGGACAACCTCAGGAGAAGAGGCTTCATAGGACCCTCAATCTGCCACTTGTGTCAGCAACAGGAAGAAACCATGGAACATCTCCTTAATCATTGCCCATACAACAAGCTAATATGGTTCCAGGCTGCCCAAAGCATGAGAAGGAGCAATCGAGAAAGAAATAACATCATTAACACTATCAAAGACTGGGGAGATGGCTCCTACAAAAGTCCCATCTTCAACAGAATATGGAAACTCCTCCCCGGCTTCATAGTCTGGCAACTTTGGAAAGAGAGAAATAGAAGAATATTCCATTCTCAAGCCTCCCCCCCCTGATCCTTTGGACCAACATACACAAGAATATTCTGGAAACTCTCAAACTCCACCCTTGGTGCCTTGAAGATTTCCCCTCAGACCCCTCTGAAACCTCAGTTCTAAGCTCTTGGGATTTCTCCCTGACCCCCACTCTCTCTCTCCCCATAACCCAACTCCAAAAGCCTCATCTCCCAGTCCCTCCTTCTGGCTTCCTCCTCCCCCAGGCTTCCATAAAGTCAACTTTGATGGTGCCTCCAAAGGCAATCCTAGTCTCTCTGGGTATGGAGCTGTTATTCGGGACAACGCTGGCCAAATACAGTAGCTAATGGCAGAGAATCTAGGACATGGCACAAATAACTCTGCAAAAATCTGGGGACTAATCAAAGGGATCCAAATGGCTTTAGATCACAACCTTACTTGTCTAATAAGAGAAGGGGATTCCAGAGTAATCATCAATCTTGCCACCAAAATAATTTCAGGAAGGGACCCAGAGAAAATCACCCCTAGCTGGCGCCTCCTTGGGCCCCTCAACAGCTTGAAAGCTCTTCTCAGGCCCACCCTTACTCTAATTACCTCACACATAAGACGTGAGGCCAACAAGGTGGCGGAAAAGCTAGCAAATGCGGGAGTAAACACAAAAGAATACATCTACATTGACCCAAGGCAGTCCTAGAACTCGCAGCTATTGCTTCAATGCAGGGAGTTGGCTCTCCAGGATTACGCTCTACTGGATGGGGTGACAGGTGGAACGCAAAGGGTGCCAGGTTGAGTTAGGCCGCGTAGGGAGCTATTAATCCCTGCCGCCAACATCCCCTCCCTCCAGTCTGAATGACCCACACTCATCGTGGATTAATGGCAGTGCGTTGGGCACTCCAAGGAAACTTAATGCAGCCTTGCGCGAGTCAGGTTGGGCGTACCAAGCAAGGTACTTGCACCAGGCTTGCAGTCACCTCGGCCTTCATGGCTCCTGCCCATGTCAATTCGCTAGACACTATGAAGGCCTGTGCTCTAGATAGTTCTCTCATTCCTTCCCTTCCTTATGCTCGATTGCTCCTCGACTTTCTCTTCACCTTGTGCTCGACAGTTCCCTGGCTCTCCCATATCATTTTCGCCTTGCGCTTGATTGTTTGTCCGCCCACGGTCATTCGTCCATTGTTCATCCAGCCCAATCCTCACCTGAATGCTCACACCATGCCCATAGAGGGGCAAGTTCAAAAGGGATCTGTTCTAATACAACGCCCTTACCAGACGCAATAGACTCCCCCCCTCTCAGCTAGCCCTCATAATCACTAGTCATCTCGACCAACGCCATAATCAACCTCAACAACCCCAGTCTCCCACCCGCACTCCCACCAATGACCCTGGTAGCTGCTTACTCAAGGAGGAAATTCTCCCTCCGGAGAATTTTGCCCCTCCGCCTAACCTTCGCCCAGGAATTGCCCCGCCCAACACCCACATTCTGGACCATTTTTATGGCACTGGAGAATGCGTGGTGGACGAAGAAATTCCTCCCAGCTGGCAAGTGGCTACTCCAATGACAACAATGGAAGCAACAAATGCAGTGGATGCAAGCTTGGATGCAGTGGATGCAGATTTGATGGAGGAGCCACCTTCGCCCACCCCAATTAGACTTCCAGACGAGCACCTTCAGCTCATCTTCGAGTTGCGGTAGAAAATGGATGACCAAGCACACATTCAACAGCTCTTGGGACAACGTCTAGACCTCCTATTCGATGTGATGACGACAACTTCTGCAAGCAAACGATGCCCAACTTGCAGACATATATTTGTCCCAGCCTACAGCGGCGCCCATGGCCGACCAAGCCCGAGCTCACACTTGGACTAGCTCCCCCAGGTTAATGTTTTTATTTTGGTTCAGTCAATTATGCAGAGAATTGAAATTCCCTATCAAGCACTGTAAGACATTCGGCCATGGCCACTCCTCAGTCGATCACTGTGATCTTTTTTGTCAGTTAGACAATCTTACTGTCATGTCCAAACAGTTACAGTTGCACTTGATTTTTGATAGCCACCTGTCCTGGTTTCCCAGCTGTGGCAGGACAGGTTGTAGACTCCTGATTTTGTAATGACACGTATATATGTGAATATCAACATATAGTTCTCTTTTAATTACAAAAAAAATAAAAATAAAGTGAAATGTACTTTAATATTTTAAGTGATTTATTTTGGAGGGAATGAATCATGGCCCTTGATCTTGTAAAGGCAAAATTAGATCTTGGCCTTTGGATTAAGGGTTGGGGGAAGGTGAAAAGACACTTGGGAGGTAAAGGGTCATCTTTAGATTTTATAAAAGAATGCATTGGGTAGTGTGCAAAACAAGAGAAGAAGAGTGTGAGAGAGATTTTTGAGGAGAGCTTGGAGAGGAAAGTGAGCAACAAGGAGGGCACATTTCCCAAGAGAGCTAGGGTGCAAATCCCAAGGAGGCATTTTCTGTTTTGAGTGTTGCTGATTTATTTGTTGGGACAAGCCGTACTGTACGGATCCATACCGTCCGTACAACAACAAACTTTCGCACAGAAATTGAGGCAAGAGAAGGGACGGTTTTCGAGGTAGTTTTTGCATAGTTTTCTAAAGGAGGCCAACCGTACAAAAGGAAAGGTACAATTGCCTGTTTTGGGCACATTTTTTGAGGTGCCATTTTCAGCAAAGCCGTAAAGTTGTACGAACTGTGGCATGATTTTCAAGGCAGTTTTGTGGTGGGACAGTTTTGTGCTGTAAGTTGTCTCCCTTGGCTGGAAAATGTATTGTAGCTGCTGTTAAATCTTTCCTAAAGCTAATAGAATCTCTCTCTCTCATTGGGTTTCCCCACATTGGGGTTTCCCTGGCATTTGCCTAAATTTCTGAGTTATTCATGGGTGGATGAATGTTGTTCATTGTGTTTATTCCGCTGCATTATTACTTAGCAATGTTTATTTCTACTTATGGTAATTTCTGAATGTGGGTTTTAGACATTTCAAAGTTCATGCAAGACAGTTATCTCTAAGTTGCTGAAATATTCTATGTTGCAAAAGTTGGGGAAACCCTTCTAGTTTTGGTGTTGGACTTTCGTCAAACACTTTGCATGCTTCTGTATTTATGGCTGTAGGTGAAATTTGAATGGACAACAGGCTGTCTCTTTGTTTTGTTTGCTGTTATGTCAGTTTTCTAACCCCTTATACCTCCCCAATGAAGTACCAAGTGTGTTATTTCGATATTAAACAAAACCCATCAAATAAAATGGAAAACAACCACATTTAAATGAACAATTTTACTAAATACTGGCTGTCTTTTATTGAGTAATATTGCTGAGCCAATAACAATTAAATGAGGTAGGAATACCTCTCAATAGTGATGAGGATGACTGTTGTAGGAAGCTGGAATCCTCACAGCTCACACAGCCACAAGAAAATTGACCCAAAACTGTCCCACGAGTTGGTGAAGAAGTCGACTCATGTCATCATTGTTCTGCTGTTTGATTATATGGAGATGGCAGCCCCCCAACTCATCGCTATACCTCTCTGCAAGGCCCAGTACAACCAACAAATGGGAGGTCGACTCACCTTAGCCTCTCCCTTGACAATCCATGCAGCAAAAGGGGACACGTATCTCCTGGCAAAGAGAAGCACGACCAGCACAGGAGAAGCACGCAGCCACAAGGAAACTCGGCCAGCAAAGCCACACGCAACCACTAATGATGATCAACAGGGTTATCTGATGAAGGTTGCACCCAGCCAAGGGTAACACAACTTTAATGATGCATATATTCCACTATGAGAGACCACACGCAGCCAGATGAATAGGAGATGCGCCCAACTCAAGGGAAACTTCCAATACCTCCCATGTGCCATAGAAGAATGCCTTCTCTCTTGCCAAATCTGCAATGAAACCCTTTCCTCAATGAAGCTCTTCGAATCACAATGCCAATGTCTGCAAATGAAAAGCCGGAATGGCTTCTCCAATCTCACGGCTAGGGCAGATAGTTTCACTGCCGAATCCGGGGTGCCGAAATGGGTTTCCAGCTGAAACCCTCGTTTGCTCACCGAGCTTTTCTCCAAATTCAATTTCTCAAATGAATAGTCAATAATGCCTCTCCAATCCTCCACAGTCCTTTTTGTCTTTCACTTTTTCTTTTTCTCCATTAAATATTCATTTAATTAATAATTGGAGAGAAATA
>SNQJ01S0286745.1:0-10941 GCA_010110895.2 Picea sitchensis
GGTGGAGAATGGCGCTTGATGATATTTTCAATATTTAAGGAGTCTAGAAATATCCAAAAGAAAACTCCATATACAATATCGTGGATTTAATGATCCCAAGAAAGTAAATGCTCGTGTGTCATTTCATATTTAGAGAGTCTGAAAGGACATAGAAGACTCCAAGGGTATGCTTTTTCGTAAATTTAGTCCCCCAAGCCCGAAAAAGTATAAAACAATACAAGGGAGAACTCTTCTAGACAATGTTGACTAGAGTATTCATTTTTTGTAATTAGTCCATCCGGTCTAAAAAGGGTTAAACTTACACCGAATAGACATCCTTTCAAATCCAATTAACGAGTGTGAAAGGAAACAAGCTCACTTGAATTTTTTTTTCATGCTTAGGGAGTCTGAAAGAAGACTAAAGGAGACTCCAAGGTGTACGTTTGTCATGGTTGGTTACCGAGCGTGACAAAGGGATAATACTAAGCTCGAATGGAGAGAATGAGTGGTTTGCAATGAATTTCCAGATGCATGGAACATGACTTAAGCAATGAACTACAAAAAGAAACACGACAAATGATGACCACTCGTAACAACAGTTCTCATCTAGGGGTGTTGTAAAATGGGAGAAAATAGATGGCTAGTGGTTAAGCATGGCTGTTATGCGATAAAAAATGGAAGCAAATGGAAATGTAGCAACAATAAGCAGCGAGGAAACAATACTAATAAAGTATGACCATTAAAACATTGAAATGGTGGGAACCTATGGTATAGTGCTGATAATATGAATGGTTAATAATCCAAAGAGGGAAATGCAGGGAAAAACCTCTCCTTATATGCCAATTTAGAGACATGTACCTCAAGTTCAATGGATGTACCCATATTAAAAACATCCCTAGAATCTTGTCAACACACGTGAACTAGATTCCAAGGCCAACACACGTAGTGAAATCCTAAAAAGAAAATATTTTCAGATTTTTTGGATATGATGTAAAAAGAACAAAAGTCATTCACACCACACACATATGTACAAGGAACTATGCATATCTTGATAATTTACGCGAAATAGAGCGCATTTCTAGGCTCAAGTCAAGAATAGTTTTCATAATCAATGAACTTATGAACCATTATTGGCATCATATGGCACACCATGTTGGGGCCATGGCACGTAGGAAAAAATATCTCCAACTAAAGATACTCATCATGAGTGGTTTAGTGAGCTATGGAGTGTCCTTGATGGGACCCATAAAGACATGACAGGAGTACAAAACATGAATCTTCGATGGAAGAGGTAACTAAGAATTCAATGGCAAGTTCAAAAAAAGATAACTGAGGTGGGAAATAATTAAAACTAGGGGTTTTACTGGATGTCCCAACCAATTCCCCCAGTTTCAAAGTAAGATTTATTATTCTCATTAGTTCCAAATCAGGGAGGAAGGTTTCATGGTTCTCATCCTCTCTCGGCTTAACAATGGAAGCCATGACTTCCAAGGTGGCCTCTTCTGAAGGAAACTTAATAAGAAATCATGAGAACTGAGAGAGTCAACAACCCATATGCGAGGAGAAGGTTTATCACAATCCACATGAGGATGGAGTTGTTGAACAATCTCAACTGATGTTGATGGNGTCCCAACCAATTCCCCCAGTTTCAAAGTAAGATTTATTATTCTCATTAGTTCCAAATCAGGGAGGAAGGTTTCATGGTTCTCATCCTCTCTCGGCTTAACAATGGAAGCCACGACTTCCAAGGTGGCCTCTTCTGAAGGAAACTTAATAAGAAATCATGAGAACTGAGAGAGTCAACAACCCATATGCGAGGAGAAGGTTTATCACAATCCACATGAGGATGGAGTTGTTGAACAATCTCAACTGATGTTGATGGGGTAGATGATCCATGTGAGTCAATATCCTAAGTATGAGGTACCACCCAAGGATCAAATCACCCAAGGGATCTAATGATAGATGAGAAAATCATGTTGATAGGAGCGATATGGGTGGTGTCAGGTGCAGGAATGAGGAATATCCCCATAAGAAATGGATTTTTAAACATATCTGCACTGATGCTTTCATACCCCCCGAAAGATTAACCTATGAAGGGAACATTGTTGCTCATATTATCTCGTAAGTCAGGTGTGTAATAATCCAGTGGGTCAATCATGACTATCTTTCCTTGATATGGAAAACATATGATGCAAAAGACAATGGATGGAAAAACCTTCTTTGCATAGAACCAAATGCAACCCAAGAGAAAATTATAATCGAGTGTGGCATATACCACTTCGAATTCTATGGAGATAGTATTTCCCTTGAACTCGATAGGTAAGGAGGTGAGAATTCTGTGAGGTTTGAAATAATTTGCATCAAAATCTTTTAGGATGGTTGAAGATGTGGTGAGCTGTGGAGAACCAAGGTATTTCCAACATGACAAAGACATAATGCAAATGGTCGCTCCTTCGTTGATCACCGTACGAAAGATATTATTTTTTAGACAACCTACTATGATTTGCAATGCCAGTTGGTGTGAGAGACACCACTGACTCTGTTCTGTGTCAAAGGAAATAATATTGGACTCTGAAGGGTCGATTCCCCCTATGGATGATAGGAAGGATTTTCGCTGTGAAGGACAACTCTACAATAATTTGAGTGTTGACATGGCACATGGTGCTTGGGAAAGATCTTCCACTATGCTATAGTGTTGAGATACCTTGACATTCATATTGGGTAGTTCGTCGAAGTACCCCTTTTGGAGGGAAGATTGCATGTTCAAAAGATGTTTTCTCTAAAGTGAGAGGGTCATTGGGTGGTATAGTCGATGTAGGGTCCTTTGATGAAGGTTCCACTTCTTCAGAGTCATAGTTATTTGCTCGAGTGGATAGGGCCACTGTGGATTTAGTCATCATAATATTCACAGTTGAAGACTCTGCATTGCCCCTAGGTGGACATGCAGGAACTTGTGAAATCATTTATTGTTGATGGGGGAAATGATTGGTTAATACCGTTGGTTGGGAAGGATATCCCCCTCACTCTAGGTATTGATGAAACTCAACAAGGTGAGGGACATCTTTGGTGAAGTGGTCCTCCTTACATACCATGCAAGGATATTTTGCCTTTCTTTTTCCCCCAACAATGGGATCTTGGGTGTTTTTACTCTCTTGTTGGTTAGAAGGTTTTTTATGATTTACCCTTGTTTTTCTTCTTTCCTCTAAATTTCTGAGATGAAACGGATTGAACCGCATTCACCTCAGAGGTTTGTGTAGGAGAGGGAGGAGACTTGGTATTGGTACTAGTTTGCGATTGTGTCACAAACTGTGATTTTACGAAACCCACTACGCCATCAACATGGGATCTTGGGGATGGTTTTGACAGATCATTCAATGCTCAAGTAGCGTGAGGGATAATATCATATAGTGTATCCGAATGAGAATTAACCAAGTCTAAATATTGAGCATGAATGATCGCTTTCTCCTTAGTAACAATGCCTCCCATGGTAACATCTCTAGAGATGGGCGAGAGGAGTGACTTTGCGAACCAATCTGCCAGAAGTTGGTCCAAAATAGTGGCTTTAATCAACCATCGTCATCACCTCCATTCATAAATATGATCATAAATATGGGTGGAGGTGGATTGTCGAAGTGAGGTTAAAAGCTTAGTACCAGTCTCATACCGAATGGGTAGTTGGAAGTGAGTCATGAATTCCATCACGAGAGTATTAAAATCGACAAAGGAGTTTTTCAGTAGCTCAATATACCATTTCGTTGTCGAACCTGTTAGTTTTCTTTGGAAAAGTTGCGATTGAATGGAATCATCCATCAAGGAGTTAGTAGAACACCATAGATGGAGGGTCATAACATGGTTGTTAGGATATTCTCCAGTTTTTATGTGGAATTTCAGAATGTCGGACGATAGTTTGGTAGGGATAGGGGGCCAGAATGGGGCATGCTGTATGGGATCGTTTGTTAAACGTAAAAAATCTGGCAGATCTAAGGTAGCCAAGAAAGGAAGTTGTTGGTTTGGTTGTGAACACTAGTAATATAGGTGTGACATTGGAGTATCGGTAGGACCATATGTAGGTTTGGATGGCATGTTAAAGCCTGGAGGTCCACCCATATATGGTTGAGTGTCTTCGGGAGTGGGGAATATGGGGTTCATTGGTTGAGTGGGGAAATATCCTTGCGAATATATTCCCACCGGATTGGGTTGATCCCATGGAGTATTTGACACTCTTGGATACGGTAAACCACTAGAAATCCCTGTAGGGTTTGTAGAAACATTCTTCCCCCATGGGTGAGGTGGATTTCGAGTGTGGGATTTTCCCCAACCCAACTATTGACCTCTAGCTGGTTGTTGACCCCAAACAATTTGTTTCCCCCCAACGGGCTGTTGGCCCCAAACCGGTTGTTTCCCCCCAGCTAGTTGTTGGCTCCAAGTAGTTTGTTTTTCCAAGGTGGATGTTGTCCTATAGATGAAGGTTTCCCCCTAGGTTGTTGTTGTCCCCATATTTAATATTTTCCCATAGCCAAAGGTTTCCCTCCAAATGGAACTTGACTTGCAATTGGAGGTTCCCCCCCATTTGGAAACTGACCCATAGTTGAAGGTTTCCTTCCAGAAGGGTACTAAACTATATACGAAGGTGGCCCTCCGATTGTAATGTGCCCCCAGGTGTATGTGGAATAATTTTTGGAACTGTCATTGGGTTAAGACCTTGATTGGGTGGAGGAAAAACAAAACTACTTGTCACAAGACCTGAGGTAGCAACATTGTTGACCACTAGACTAGATGGAGTTCGTAAAGGATGGCCAAGTAATGCACTTGGTGTATGCAAGTGTGTATCTAGATATGCAGGAAGAGAAGTTGCACTCACCCGATTTTGAGTAGAGGTAACATGGCTCAATGATGTTTCCCATAAAGAGGTTGCAACAATGGTAATGTGTGTGAGAGCGACTATCTCAGGATCTAGTTGGGGGATCAATATTCCATCTATATGGTTATATTTTGATGCATGCAAGCTGAAATATTTCCTACTGTACATATCGGGTGGTAAATGGTAAGCAACAAAAACATTATGATAACTCGTTGAAGGAAACTCGACGAGTGGTTGACCAAAAGGGCCAGTCAAAGGTGGATTTGTGGAAGAGGGAAAACCTTCTTCCATGGTTTCTACCACTCCTTCAAGCTGGTCATTTGGAGGAGCTATGCTCCCAATTCCATAAGAAACCCCTTTGTTAATAGTTCCTTCGTTAGAAGGGTTTTGTGGAATATTGTGTTCTTTGAGATCCAACCCTTGCATTTTCTGAGATCTTCAGAGACCTGTCATCCACGGTGAAATTATAATAGAAACAATGATCCCTAAGGCCAGTTACAGATGTCAAAAGAACACAACCCTAAGAAAAAAGTACAGATAATCAGCCAAGCAAAAATAGATAGAAGGATCTTCCGAAGGTGAGATGTCTAGCTCTCAACAAAGATATGAGAAGCAATTACCCCGATTTCCACGTAACAACCCTTCTCGGTGAAAGAAACCCTCAGTTCGTTGGATCACCATCCAAGGGTACTGAAAGTGTGGTACGATATATGCCCCAACTACCATGGGAATCCCCCCATAGTCACCTCTGTAGATACCTAGGAAATGCCACTAGGGTTACCAACTCACAATGGACCTTCGAGGGGGTATAGTCGACAGTCGAGATCAAACGTATGGGAAGGATAACAAAGTCCGAATATTTTCCAAATCATTGAAGACAAGTGGAATGGTAATTCTCCCGAGGACCTCGAAAAAATTCGAGATTCATGAAGCACCGAGACCAAATGAACCAATAACACTCAAGAAAAACCCCCAATATACATTATTTCCACTACGATTGGTCAATCTTTGGAGGGGTAATTTTTGCTGCTCTTCCACATGCGACCTCTTGTTTAGCCCCTATGTTAGAGGGGGTTCCTGAATATTCCTATACGACAGTTGGATTTTATCCCTCTCTAGTGTTCTACAGTCTTGTGTAGTAGTCTTGGACAATTTACTCAGTTTTCCTAGTCCGAAGACTTTAGCTCTAAACTATTGTTGGTGTACTAAAAAAATGTCTAGTTAATTTTATTAGCGTGTTGGTTGATTTTAATAGATTTTTTTACTCAGAAGGGTGTACAAATTTGAAACTAATGATGTGATTAATTGACTCCAAAATGATGCATAAATAATGAAATGCAAAGATTTTTCTTTTAATGAATTCTATTTTCGGGAAGGAGAAAAAATAATTTTTTTCTTAATGTAAGTAAACACCCAAAATCATGCGACTTTCACATTTCTCTTTTGAAATCGAAAAAAATTGAAATTTCAAACTATCAAATTAGTATTCACTAAATATCAAACAAAAACAAACTCTTTCAACTATGCACCAAGACACTCTAACTATGAAAGTGGGATGCAAAATTTTTGTTTTCTTCTTTCCAAATTGCATGAAAACTCAAAAGAGACACTTCTTTGGATTTTTCTTTTAATCAAAATGAAAGTATTCAATGGCACTTTACAAAGAACTCAAAAGTGAATTAAGGTGGAGAAAATAAGCACCCAAGGAATATAATATTCAAATACAAGAATGATTTCAACGTAGAAAACTCAAGATTTCAATGGTAGAAAAAGTTTTCAAATAACTTGAAAAAATATTGCACTCTAAGATGAGATTCAAATCAGGAGAGTTGGCTTCGTTGAAACAATGGAAGAAAATCTAAAGGAACACCCAAAAGATTTTTAAAAACAAATTAACTCTCTTCACAAAATTACCATCAACACGGAAAGTCCCGGGGAATAAGATTAGATGATCTAAACCATACCCACAAAAACAAAAAGTGCTTTTAATCAAATAAATGAAATGGCACAAAAAATGAAAGATTTCACAATGACTTTGAAAAATGTTGCAGCAATGACTGCTGGAACAAATCTGAGAGAGATATGGAGGGCTGGAAGAAAGGATAGACACATATATGGATTTGTTTGAAGGACGCCCCTTCAAAAAATGGCTTTTAGGGCCCGGTCACACCCTGTTAATGAACACACGGAGATCACAAAGTACATGTCACTCCTTGTAGAGGACTAGAGGGTGACCATAAAATGATGGTCACACAGAGCAATTAAATTCTTGGTATGGTCACTCCATGCAATGGAGCAACTTGCAAACAAAAGGGTTTGGTTACTCTGTGGACACGAATAACCCACGATTGTGATCGTGCAAGTGTGAAAAGTAATATATCTGAGATATATATCAAATCTGTGTCTAAAAACTTACAAACAAACTTGGAAAAGACTTATGGACATAATGAAAACAAAAATTAGGTATTCAAACAGGAAAATATCTTGATAATATGAATTCAAAAGTTGAGGAAGAAACTGACTAAACAACAATGAATTCCCCAGTGGAGTCGCCACTCTGTTGTAGGGTAAATGAACTTTGCAGGAGCTACTTCCCTTAGGCTCTTCCTAGACCTAAGACATAATAGAGATGTAAGAAATATATTTTCCTAGATTTAAATTATACACGAAAATAATATACGAGTTGATAAAATAAAATGTTTACCCAGTGATATAACAATTGTACCTACATGCTCCTTAGCTGTCATCTTCCTCGAAGATGCCATTAACTCTTTCCAATATGGATCTGCACACATAGAGACACAAAGAAAAGTTTCACAAGATCAAACGAATCATGTATAAATGGATACCAGATCTAGTGACATAACATAAGAATATCAATTCCCTACAAAGATTATAACAATTACATATAATCAAGTAAGGAGGAAAATCTTGTACATCTATTAATGGACAAATGGTTTACAACTTACAATCAATAAAGTTGATGTAGTTCTTTCCCAAGTTCCTTGCCCAAGCTTTGTAATCAAACTATCAGATTAAGTTTTCTTTCTCCTTTCTCTCCCTTTTTCCCCATGAGAGACCCTCAATATATAAGATAATAGAGGTAATATCAAAGGATAAGGATCTATATGCCCAATATAACAAGCTTCTCAAGGTTGAACCACAAAAAATCCGAGGTTTAATCTCATCTCATGGAAACTAATCCTAAATAGGGAGTAAAAAACCCAGTCTCGTCCTGCATGCTTGCAGAAAGCGACCAATCTCCCTTTGAAAGATGACAAGGAGTGACCAACATTTTTGGTTGCGGACTGCAAAGGGACAACCAACGACCAGGCAAAAAGGTATTGTAAACTCAAGGGAAAAGTGATTTAATTCAACGTTTCAGACTGCTAACCTCTAGATGATGCCCATCATGTGATCACATGGAAAATAAATGTATAACACCCATGTGTAGAGATTTATGGCCTTCATGTGCATGGACCATGAGCCCTAAGAGCATTGATTTTGACCTAAATGCATAGTTTTTATACTTAGAGCATCTCTTGGACCACAAGACCTACCGTTATTTACCACAAAGGATGAATTTAGGTCCATATACATATATTATGCTAGAACTTCATTCTAAAGAACCTATGTAGTGGTTTGGGGCCCAATGCATGGACCATGAGAAATGAGAGCATTGGTTTTGTCCTAAGTGCATGATTGTTTCCCTTGAATCACATATTGGGCTATGAGACCCATCCCTAGGTATCATCCAATATAATAAATTATGTAGGTATATCCTTCTCTTCAACCAATGATTCCTTTTACAGGGCCCTTGCGGTGGTTTGCAACCTTGTGCATGGACTGCAAGACCTAAAATCAATGTTTTAGTCTTATGAATATGTGGTTTATAGCCTTAAACCATGCCTCAGGGCATGAAAACCATTATTTTTATCTCTAATGGATGAAATCAAATCCATAGATTCCCCCGTGATAGCCAAAGATTCACGATGTAGAACTTATATAGAGATCTAGGGTCATGCCAATGGCCCATGAGTCCTAAGATTATTAGTTTGGCTCTGAATGCATGGTATTTTCCCCCACTCAAATATTAATCCATGAGACCTGTCACTGCATCCCCTAATGGATGAAAGTAGGTCCATATCCTCTCTTATGCCAAGGAGTCCTTCTATGGTGTGTAAGTAGCGGTCTAGAGCTTTGTGTATGGTCCATAAGCCTTAAGGCATTTCTTTGGTTGTGAGCCCGAGTTTTTGGGGCTCGAACCATGTTTTAGGCCACACGATCCATCCCTACACTACTTTTAATGGATGAAATCAATCCCATGATATCCCTATATTATGCCAAAGATTCCTTATAACATGGCCCTTGTAGTGGTTCAAGGGCCCATATGTGGCCCATGAATTTTAAAAGTAATATAAGAATAGTAATAATAATAATAATAACAATAATAATAATAGTGATGATGATGATGGTTATTCTCCACTGATAATTAATTGGTTTGCTTTAACATTTTGTTTTTATGACCAAAAATATTAGAGAAAAGCTTTCTTAAATCTTCAAGATTTGATAAGTTAACATGTTAGGAAGACCAATAATGTTACAAATATTTTGAAATTGTGATTTAATGTTGGCATATGCAATGGCATTTTAAAAGAAAGTGTTTTTCATCCTCCACCTTCTTAGTATTACAAAGATAATAAATTCATTCATCCCATGACATTTTAGAATTTGTTCGACGCCTAGTCTCACTATGGAGCTTGTGAGAGTTCATTTGATTTTCCTCCAAGATTTTTTTATAGAGGTTTCAACACCAAACTTCACATCCATATAATCAGATTGGAGTAACAAGTCAAACATGATTTTCTTTTTCATAAAATTAGAAATCTGTTGATTTGCAATTGTTTTTAAGAAGCAAAGAGGCTTTCCATCTTCCATTAATCCCCTTTTCAATGTCGTAGTTCCATTTCAGCATATGATTAAGGGAAACTCCAATATATTTTTATGGATTTACTTTCTCTAAGTTGTTATTTTCATACACAAAGTTAATGGAAGTGATTTTTTTGGATTTGATTATCATAACCTATGTCTTATTAAAGTTTACTGACATACTAGTTCTAGAATATTAATCTTTGAAAATTATTAGTTGCTTGTTGAGATCATAGGGACATCTCACCATAAGAACAATAGTATTAATGTAAAGGATGATGACTATTCTAGCTAAATTAGTGTCAGATTCTACCAAACATGCCTCTAATTTGGTAATATACATGCCAAAAAGGGTAAGGGCCAATGTTGCTTAACTCCTATATTACATAAACATCTCTCACAATCAATTATTAGAAAATGTCCCATTCTTATCTTTAGTATCATCCCATGGGTGTTAATCCATGGATCAAGTGTCGTTAGTATTGAGGAGAAGATGAACCGTTGGATCACTTTATATCTAGAAGTTAAACTTGACTAACTCATAAGTGTCTAAATATCTTAACCTCCTCCCTTAAGAATAACTTGCAATAGGATTGAAGGACTTATAGAGGTGACACAATATGCGAAGCAAATATGCATTAGATCTATCCGCCCTTAATGCCAACTTCTTGAACTCCTAACAATTGTTATTGAAAATAGGAGTAATGACCTTCTCATGCAACCTTATTGCAGTAACTCTCAACTAAAACAAAACTTTTAGCTCTTCTAATCTATTCCAAAAGTTATTTATAGGTACTGTATCAAAATATTTCCTAAAGTCAATGAAGAAATACACGAGATAAATTTTATTATTTCAACATTACTTTGTGATGATCCTAAGAGTAACTAATTGGTCTTCCATTGAATGATAGCTTCTAAAACCATCTTAGATTTTAATTCTTTTTCCCCGAGTTTCTAACTATATGCTAATATATATATTTTAAATAATTCCACATAAATTGGCTAGAAGAGGATTAATCATAATTGTCCTATAATTTGAGGGGTTATTTTTGTTCTCGTTTTAAAAAATAAGAATAATGAAACTTTGAGTCTAGGGTTTAGGGAAACCTTTCTTGACTGCAATATTGAAAATATTATAAATGTGAGGGATGATAACAAAACCTACAAATTTT
>SNQJ01S0286746.1:0-10941 GCA_010110895.2 Picea sitchensis
AATCCTAAAACTAGAGCTTCGTATTCACAAACATTATTAGTGTGGTCATCGTTCCACTGTAACCTATAAGAGAAAGGGATAATAAATTGGTTATCAGGTGCTACAAAAATTACTCTAGCCCCAGATCCAAGATAAGATGAGGCATCGTCAAAAAACATTTTCCACACACCAGTGCTATATACATCTTGTTCTATTTGTTCCTTTTCTTTTTTATTTCCTGTACAATTTTCTTCTACATAAGCATCAACATCATCATCTATAGATAATATACAATTACCTAAATTCTGATCAACAATATATACAGGGTAATTATTTGGGCTGAGAGGATCACTAGCAGTAAACGCTAATCTGGTTTCCCTATACAAACGAGTGAACTAACCTTCGAAAACTGGAATCGTTGTGTACGTCATATCGAGTTGAAGAGAGCCTCCAAGTTTAGCACCCCATGATCGAGACAAGAGCATGTCGTACTTCAAAGGTATGTCTGCGACAACCACATCCATTAAAACACTCTTTGTAGGTACCTGTGAAAGATTTACGACTAAGTCCTTTATCATGCTTAAACACTTGAATTTCCTCGAGTCAAACGAATATAAATCTCCATAAGGCCTAGTGATTTCTAGGTCGAGTCTTTCCATGATAGCCTTAGGCATTACATTGTGAGAGGCTCCAGAATCTAACATGCAATTATGGAGCAGATGATCGAACACTGTCAAAGTGATGTAGAAAGGGAAAATGGTGTCTCTAGCACCTTCAAAATGTGGGCCGAAAACTATGTTGGGCTTATCATCTTCTAGGTTGATGGCATCGGCCCGACTTTCATTTTTCTGAAAAATTAATCATTTTAGCAATTTGTTTTCGGTATATCGGGTTTTTGGCCAATTCAACAAGGGGAATACGAATTTTAATCTTATTGATTTCATTTTCCAGATTATAACTTCCCACGGTTTTGTCGATTTCCATGGTTTGAGTATCCAACCCTTTCTTTTCATCTTTCTTGGGTTGGGGGGCCTTTGTTTCGGTAACAGGGGATTTCATTTTATGTGTGCTTAAGGGTGGCATTTCCGTTGTCTTTGTTTTGATTGGTGGGATCCTAACGGGTTGTGTTTTAGTGCTTTTTGCGAATGGCTAGTCAGTTTCAATCCTCGGTAGTATCTTTTTAACTGGAGCGGTTGTGGAAGTTGTGTTCCTAGGTCTCAGGTTGTACTTCTGGTGGAGCTCGACCATTATACCATCAACTATTCTGTGATAAGATGAATCTTCAAGAACACTATTGTTCTTATTTCTTTCAGTTTGATGCTATGTAGTGAGAGACTTTTCATAATCATGTACCATTATATAAGGGGATGATCTATAGTTGAATCTTCATATCCTCTTCTAACTCCTCAAAATCTTCATCATCCTGCCCTCCTATAAAGTTTTCACTTTTAAAGGGGGTTTGGATCTTTTTATCTTCATTATTAACTTGTTTTGGATGGTTTTGAGGATTTGGGTTTTTTCGGAACTCTTTTCTAGGGTAATGTTCATTTTTAGCTTGATCCATTTCCATTCTCGATATTTTGTTTGACAGTTCTTTGATAATTCTAGCCATATCGTCTATTTTTTCTTTTGAGAATCTCCCTGATCCAGAGGGCCCTCCTTGCTCCCTGTGTCTCCTTATTTATTTGTTTCCAGTCTCAAATTTGGCTTTGAGCTTCCCTGATGCCATCATGTTAGAATCAATTTCCAAGGCATCATCTTGCATCTTAGTGAGATCGACTGATCTTCTCTCTCTTAGTAAAAGGGCAAAGTCGGGATCAAAAGAACCAACGAAAGTCACTTTTGCTGCAAGTTGTGAGGGTTTAACCTCGGTTGGGATATTATTAGATAATTTGTTGAACCGTTGGGTGAACTCAAGGACTGATTCAAAGTTTTTCTTTCGCAAAGCTCCGAATTCAATTAGATAATAGAGATGGTCTTTCCGTTCACCCCACAGTCTGATAAATGCATTTTCAAGTTCCTCATATGAAGGTATTGATATGGCTGGTAGACCTCGAAACCAGGTTCTCACTTGCCCCTCAAAATTTTGAACCAAGAGTCTGGAATATACATCCTCATGTTCTAATCTAAGAATGTCAATGAACTGATCAAAAAAATTTATGTGTTCGGTTGCCGTTAAATCGCCCTCTCCCGTGAATTTGGGCAGGTTTTTCATGTAATTTTCCAGCAAGTGATGGAGAGGGACTGGTAAAACCAGAGGGGCATATATTGCAACAACCTTTGCAAATATCCGAGGAGGCGGTACCTGGCCGCCTGCTCCTCCTCCTAGACCACCTGTGGTGGCACCTCCTTCCCCACCCGCTCTGGCTGCGGCCATCATGTCTTTAGCAAAAAAAGTTTGGGGGTCACAAAGGAGGGTTTGAAGAAAAGGGTTGTGTGCGGGGACAAAATTTGAGGAAAAGGAGCTTGGTGAAAGTGGACTGGTTCCTTCGAAACCACAGGATGAAGATATAGGAGAGTCGACAGAAGTCAAATCAAGATAAATAGGATAATTGTTTGAGTTTTGAGAGATGGGAAAATGAACCTCGAGAAGTAAGGGGGAGTCAATCGCAATAGGAAGGGAGGTAGACCTTTGTTTTTTGTTGGTATGGGAGACAGTTGAGAAAGCTTCGGTCTTAAAAACAGGCTAAACCAACTTCGATTCCGGATTTGTAACTTTACCAACAGAGTATTTTTTGTTAGAGGATGGAATACTTGATTCTCCGTGTTGATCTTCGAAGTCAAAATGTGTGGGTTTAAGTTGATAATCTTTATTCATCGATAAGGCAGCCTGCCAAAAGTACTTTCTTAATTTTAGAATTTTTTTTGGGTTGGAAGGAGGCGAAATTTGCTTGTCGTCTGGATTCTTCCAAGTATTCTTCTGGTTTAGAGCTAGCTTAAACAGTGTGAATTCTCCAAGTGAAAGATAAAGGTTATCCTTAGAATATTTCCAAACTTTTTTCACTACCAAAGAAGGAAAGTGTCAATGTCGTTCTTCCCAGGGAAAAGGGCTTTCGTTAGTTTGATTCCTCAACAACGACGCCAAAAATATGTTGTTCCTGAGTTTATACTTTAAGGCTCTAAAGTATACTTTCAAGGCATCCGAAATATAGTGGGAACAGAGGAAAAAAAAGATAACAATTAAAAGAGAAAGATTAAAGTTCGTTTCTAAACTGTCTCTGTCGGAATTCCTAGTTTTCCTGAACATTGATATCTCTCTCAATTGTGATCCAGGAACGTTCTAAATCATCCCGGTTATTTGTTGTTTGCAATATGGTGTTAAATAAATTTAGAGAAATACTGGTTTGATCTGAAAGCCCGGGTTCGACATTAGGCTTCCTTGTAACTGGTACTGTCATGAGGGATATAAAGTAAGGGAGATATAGATCTGTGGTTTCTTTTCAGGCTTACTTATCTCTAATCCACAGTGTAAAGAGAACAGTTTAGAAACACAAATTAATGTGATGAGTAAATCAAAGGCCGTTTCTTGTATCTGAATTAAAACTTAAAATAAGGGAGACATGTATGATATGAAGAAGAAACACATAACTATTAACAAGGTGATGCATCAAATTAAGAGGAATCTAACTTTGTAATAGGAGATTTGAAAAAAGAAAGATATTGATGAAACATATGATATTGTAATCCAAACATTTGCAGGTCTTATACTGGTTGATAACCAATATAGAGGAAAAACTGTAAATGACCTAGATAACAAGAATAATTTATTTCCACAGTAGCGGTTGTACTAAATTGTGGTCAGGCATTCATTAATATAAATACATGAAAGAAAGATGAAAAGACAAGGGAACACATAACTCAAACTTGACAAAATCCAGAATCTTCAATCTCCTTTTCTATTAATTCAAATTTTCTCTTGATGTCTTCATCACAATGCCTCTCTTACAGAGAAGAAAAAAAAAATCCCTAGTGTGATCTTATTTTTCTTTATTTATACAAGATCATCACTACTTGATAGTTAATGTTCGCCTACATTTTAGGAAAAAGAAAGAAAAATAGTTACAAAACTGCAACATTAACCGTTGCATGATTAACTTTCCATCTGTTTACCATTTCAAAAGTGTAAGTTTCTGAACTAGACTTCACTTTTTTGTTGAAGTCTCTCCCTCTTTTGAAGTTGTACATTCAACACACTTCTCTAAAAAGTGAACAAAAATCCTGGGTGGTTTCGGAAGATCTTTAGTTTCAAATAAGTAAAACTTTCTCTGTACCTTCGAAAACTGATCTTCAAAAATTTTATCAGCAAACCTGATCATTTGCAATTTCAAATTAGGTTGTACCAACCATCTGTCTATCTGGCCTGTATTAATTTATCTCAATTGTGAAATTTCTACTTGAACCTCCTGTAAACTCTCTTTGTAGTCTGACCGTTGTTTCACAATATTTATTTTCTCTAGTAGTTCGAAGCAATCATTCCTTCCAATTCCCAATGCTTGTTTATCCAAAGAATCAAAGATTCCTTCACAGTCATCTTTGATTTCTTTGCCCAACCTTTTGTTCTCAACTATATTCGCTTCCCATGCCTTTAGCATAATGTCTCCTCTGATCTGTTCTGTGACAAAAAAATTTAAATCTATTGGCACCTCCCTATTCCCTGAACATGTGACAACTTTCTAAAAGGTATTCCTCATTGCATTAGCTTCTTTTTCCAGTGAAATAATATTATCGAGAAATCTGCTTACGTCTTGAAAATAATGTTGGATGATCTCTATTTTGGAGATCAATTGTTGTTGTTCATCTTCTATATTTGTATGAATTTCTAATGAAAAGGTTTGGAAAGCTTTTAAATCCATGACCCGGCCTTCTATCAAACTTAACTTAACATGCAACTGATTTACAAGCTCCCTTTGTTGAGAAACTTGCACTTGACTCGCTTGTATTTTTTGGTTCATTTCATCAAGGCTAGCTTTAAGTGACTGGATTTCGTGTTTTTTAACAGCTCTAGCCTGCTCCAAACTTCTATTTACTTCTTCTCTAATATTCTTCTCATCATTTTTTAACTGATCCTGCAGTTGAGCTATCATGTGATTACTTTTTTTTATCCTTGTCTTCATGTTCTCCATAGTAAAAAGGTTTGTCATGGCCATGACTCCCACAGAGCCTGCTATCTCTGTAGAAAAATCCTCCTCTTCTAGTTTCTAGCTGTCAATTAAGACCCTATGCTTCTTCACCATACCCCCTTCTCTCATATGCATTTCTTGCTTTACAATAACTTTCCTTTTCCTACTGAAAAAATAATCTGAAGGAGGGATTTCATCCCTGGAAATTGGGGTGAGGTCACTTACATATATAGCTCCCATCTGTGGGAATCATAAGGTGGAATGTAGAGGGGTTAAGAAAGTTATGGGTATTCCTAACTCTATAGACCTTTTTCCTCCCATGGTATCTGATATAATGACATCGACAACAAGTGATGAAGGAGGAGTAGACTTACCAATTTCAAGAGGTGTCCTGGGCCTCCTCTCTGCTTCTGTCTCTGGATCTTCTATCTGTAAGGTTTTCTATGGACCTTCTGTCTATAAGGTATCTTCAGTTTGTGAAAAGTCTTCCTCCCCCTGAGTAAATTCTTCAGGGTTGGCTTTATCTTGTGTTTCTTGCTCGAAACCCAGAGGAGCATCTTCTTGTTCCTGAGGAAGGGTGATTGCTTCTCCATGTAACTCTCTGGGGAGACCACTCCGTCTGTGCCTCTGGAAGGTCTGGAAGATAATTTTCAAGTCATATGGCAGTGCCTATACTCTTTGTAATACTTCCTCATAGGTCTTAGTTCCCTTGAACATGTCATCACAAGGGGACTCCTCATGCTCATAAGCCTTCATATTATAGTGGGACATGTATTTTCCCACTAACTCGTAAGGATCATGCTTCCTATGCTCGAGGTTTATCAATTTAACTTCTTCCAGTGCTGCTGCTTCAACTTTGGCATGACCTAAGTTGAGCAATGAGAATTTTCCAATCTAAATGGGAAAAGCTGGCCAAAATTTCTTTTGATCCATTTTCAATTCTATCCCTATTCCACCTGTAATAATTTGATGAGCCACCTCCCTACATACCAGCCTATCAGGGAGGAATTTTGGGAGGGTGTGTGGAGGAATCGAGCACCTGAAAACTCTAATGTATGAAAACTTCTCTTCTATGAACCAATCAGTGATTGTTCTGAGATTTCCCATGACCAATTCTGAAATGCGGGGAGGCAAACAGTCGTACAACATATGGTGTAGCGGTATTACCATGAAATGACAAATTTCATAGAATGAGTCCTTGGCATTTTCTTCCCAAAGCTTGGAATGATATTCATGAATTTGATCCGGGTAAGTCGGATTCCAACTCCAATTCATCAGAGGGAAAGGAGTTGAGAAGCACATAGCATCCATGAGGTATGTCGACATGTAAAAAGCTACCGGTCGGCCCTTTTCTCTAGCAGTCTGATATTCCATGACCTCCTTTTCCATGTTATCGGATAAAATCTTATCACAATTAAAACTGTAACCCTTTGCTGCCTCATGTAAAAGAGGTACCCATTCTGCAGGGAAATGGGTGGGACTTTTCTTACCGAAAAGTCTACACAACATCATTGCTACATAAATCATATACTCATTCAATGAGGTTGTGGGGTAAACACCATGGGTATCAGCCCTGAACTTTCCCTCATTTCTCCACCATTCTTTGATGATGTTAGGATAGGTTTGGTCTACCGTGAAACATTCTTTCCTCTAAAAATTACTCACAAAATCTTGATTATAAACATACTTGGGATTGGGAGATAATTTATATATTACTTGTACATGTTCTGGTCTAAAAGAACCAATGACGACCCCTCGGTTTTCCATAATTCTCCTCATCTTTACATCAGTTCACTCTAAGGCCCAACTAATCATGTCATTATAAGTCGTAAGTCATGGCCGTGTAGATATCTTATGGATCTTAGACTCCGATATATCCCGAAGTTTGTTATCGACATCATGAGGGAATTGTTTTATTTCGTAATCTAGAGTCTTGAAGATCTGTCTCCAGGATTTTATGGAATCGATGGCATGCAGTGTTGTATTAGATATGATGTCTCTGTCTAGACTCGAGCCTTCTGCAACCTCTTCACTTTTCTTGGGTGCCTTCTTAGGTTCCATGATATCAGTGCTATATCAGAGACCTTTTCACAAAGAAATGTGTTTAAAACCAGGAAAGCGTGAATAACTACAGATGTAAGGGATAACTTATGAAGTTCGAAAAATAAGAGTTATTAACCTTCGATTTCGCATTAAAACGAGTGAACAAACGCATGCAACGAAAAATTAATTCTCTTTTAATGGAAAGATATACCTGAAGATACACTTTCATGTCAAAAAATATCTTCATGTATCTGTTATTAATACTGTTGTATATCGACGATTTCGAAAGTGAAGTTTCAAAAAACACCGCCCTCCTCAAATTCTGAAATGCGAAAGGTGGATTAATTTTCATTAACCTTGTTTTAAAAATGAATTAACTTGAAACTTAAACCCTGTTTAGAGAAAAAATGTGATTTCACGTTTCGGGACTTCGGGGATCCTGTTGTCAAGGGATAAGTCACAAGCAATCCACGAATCGTGAAATTGCGAAGAGATTAGTGAGACGCTAAGACACCTATTAGGACTTAAATAAATCTAGGTTAATGATTAATTAACCTTTTAACTTTTCGGTAAAACGAGGATCGGGAGTCTAAGGGTTGAGAGTTTCGAAGCACTTCAGCATAGAGAAAAACCCAAATCGTGAAATATTAAGGGGAAGATAACTATGTTTAGGAACCTAATTAATTACGGATTTAAAAAGCGCTTTGTTTAAAGTAACGAAAAAACCTTTAATTCTCCCCCTTTAACCCTTTTTTAAAATGTTAAAACTTTTCGGGATTTCGGCACCGGGAAAAAGGATATCTGAAACCTATACTTCGGAAAAAGTCGAATCTCGAAAACTCAAAAAGGAATGGAAAGCTTAGACTTCTCTTTTGATTAAAGGTGGCTCCATGACTTAGGAAAAAAGAAGCATTAGTTTTCAAGGATAGGGAAAAATAAACTTCGTGTCAACACTCTATCTACAAGAAGATCTTCCATTTTAGAATTCCAAAGATAAAAAAATTTGTCCATTGAACTTTTCTATCTCTATTTTGGAACTTCTTTCCATTCTTTACCATGATATTTAACACAATTTATGACTTACAAATCTTACTGTACCTAGGTTTTAGTTCTTAGATTCAATATTTTCAAATCAAGATATTATATACTCACCAAAGCATAACACCGCTCTGATAACTCACTTGTTAGGTGAAACCTAATCTCTGATACCACATGTTAGGAAATGCAGGGAATTTCAACACTAATCCTAGAAGAAGAGAAGAAGAATTTAATCAAGAACTTAAATGAAACAAACAATCACACAGTGCACCAAAATTTTACTCTAGAAACCCTTAACCGGGAAAACCAACATTCCTTTTAGCGTTATCCTCTCTTGTTGTCTTATTCAATCAGAATAAAAGGTTACATGTCTAACCTTGGTCCACACCTAAGAAAAAATCGACATCATACCTTCTTGCATAGGAAAGAACAACCTTGTAGCCAATTTGGCTTACACATAAATGACCAACAACCTATAATTAAAGATGCATCACCTGCATAAGTGCATTACAACATTTTTTTTCCTTTTCATCCTTACAACACACCTCTTTATAGGATTTACAACAGGAAAACCCCTAAATATTGGTGCCCAAAAATGATTACAGATCCATGCATATCATTGGATACAAATCCCACGAATCCTTGGATTTAGTTACAGTCGACTTCCAAGTCAGGTTACTAGTTGATTACCAGTCAGACTTCATTCAGTCTCTAGTCAGTCATCTCACGCCCACACTTCGACCTCTTTTTGGTTGAATTGTTGTCAATATCTTAGACTTCGACTTTACCCGGTAGACTTCCTTGACCTTCGACTTGTTTTTTATCTACCTCTACTATGACTTTCTATCGATCCACTTTGACCTTCGACCTTCAGTCGATTTACCTCAACTAGAATTTCACTACAAAGAATATAACAACCCAACAAGACAAACCTTCCCTTTCAGCTGTGGTGTACTTACGTTCAATTTGTGAAAGTTTGTGACTGGAAAAGTATATAGGATGGTCCAAGTTTCCTTCCCTTGGTTGTGCAAGAATGGTGCCAAGCGCAACTAAGAATAAGAAGTCTTGACAAAACTATCGTTGAATCCTTTCCAAGAAAGTAGTTTGGAATTTAGATTCATCATGTATATACCAAGCAGCTGGAATTTGTCCCAATGTATGAATAAGCTAAAGCACCCACAATTGAGAAGGTAGTTGTGAAACTCCCCATACCTGAATACAATGCACTACATGCTCCCTTGGATCTGAAATCCCATCATATAATTCCAAATATGATTGATCTAGAATCAAAAAATTAAGTTGCAAAGAGGTAATAAAGTGATGTTGGATGGAATGCTTTGCTTCATCCTAGGAAGATAAAATACCCTTATGAGTGTCCCACCATCTATCTGAAAAGGATCGTAATTCAACATCCAATACAAGAATTCTTTGCTCTAATCCAACTTTAACCTCTAGTTCAACTAGAAAACTGGCCAAATTTGAAGTGCCATTGTACACACGTTGTTCTCTAACCTCAAATCCAATCCACCTGGATATTATAATAGTCACAAAACATCATGATAAGTTCTCATATCTTCCCTGCTTCTAGTGGTCAAACACTACCTCTGAATCTTCCCTTGTAGATAAAATATTGCGCCAAATTACCAAGACATTTGTAGTTGGGTTAATCTATTTTTCCCGCTTTCCTTCAGTCAGAGTGTAGAGATGATCTAGGGTGTCCTCTTCCACATTCCCCTCTACCGGATCTATATAGTGGGGACCTTGGTAGGGATCTATTGGTTTGGTTACTTTCATACCATCTACTTCAAAGGTCATGAGTTCCTTCCTAATATCTATAAAAATGGAATTTTCATGAGCCTAATCATTTCCCTAGCTTGGGCTTACCCATGGCTTCCCACATTTTCTTTGGTAGGATGTTGATGTCAGACCCAAAATCTAACATAACAACATTAATTTAGTAACCAACGATGTTATTATTTAGTCTAAATTCTCGTTTGGATCTCTGCTTCCTTCTCTATATTTTTTCTATATGTATTTCAGGAAGATGAGAAACAATCAATTCTTCTGGGTTCATTTCAATCTCTAAAGTCCCGTTGAGCTTGTTCTACAACTCCCTGGTGAGTTGTTCGCATCCAAAATATCCAAAAGTAAGTGGAACCACAATTTAATAGTCTGTTGGGGTCTCAATGGAGGATTTTTTTATGCCACACAATGAGTCACAAATTTAGGTTGAGGCTCATGGCTTGAGTCTACAGGTATCGATATTGCAGGATTAGAAACCTGTCAGAATATCTCAAAAACATCCTTAATTTTTTTTTTACAAGGGGGTCATATCTCACATCTTCTAGTACTTCCTTGCGAATATTAATTTGAGTCGAGTTGTAAACATCAACACCATTCCTTTTTCCTCCTCTAGTAATAACATTAATATTGGGTTCCTTTTCTTTAGTGATAGGTTAGGGCTCTGAATTTATCAAATTCGTGCCTCGCTATCTTATGCGATCCTACCATTTCACAATCAACACAGGACAATACTCAATGGGATGGCTGTTGTTTCTATAGTGGTCACACCAAGGATGT
This sequence comes from Picea sitchensis, assembly GCA_010110895.2. Classification (NCBI taxonomy): domain Eukaryota; kingdom Viridiplantae; phylum Streptophyta; class Pinopsida; order Pinales; family Pinaceae; genus Picea; species Picea sitchensis. The sequence goes on from SNQJ01S0286746.1 coordinate 10,761, forward strand.
CTTGAAAGAGGAAAATCTTGAGCAATATGTCCCTTCTCATCACAATTATAACAAGAAGTTGGACCTCTTCCGCTAGTTTTTCCACCTCTAAAACCTCCACCACCTCTATGTCCTCCTCCAAATCCTTGAGGAACTTCATCAAACCTGAATGTAGACCAATCTAGTCTATCTTCAAGAGAAT